>CAUYPK010010563.1:0-25176 GCA_963574355.1 Loris lydekkerianus
GGGTCAGAAGAGATCAAACTTTCACTCTTCGCAGATGACATGATTGTATATCTGGAAAACACTAGGGATTCTACTACAAAACTTTTAGAAGTGATCAAGGAATATAGCAATGTCTCAGGCTACAAAATCAACACCCATAAATCTGTAGCCTTTATATATTCCAACAATAGTCCAGCAGAAAAAACAGTCAAGGACTCTATCCCTTTCACAGTAGTGCCAAAGAAGATGAAATATTTGGGAGTTTGTCTAACAAAGGACGCGAAAGATCTCTATAAAGAGAACTATGAAACTTTAAGAAAAGAAATAGCTGAAGATACTAACAAATGGAAAAACATACCATGCTCATGGCTTTGAAGAATCAACATCATTAAAATGTCTATACTATCCAAAGCAATATATAATTTTAATGCAATTCCTATTAAAGCTCCATTGTCATATTTTAAAGATCTTGAAAAAATAATACTTCCTTTTATATGGAATCAGAAAAAACCTTGAATAGCCAAAACATTACTCAGAAATAAAAACAAAGCAGGAGGAATCATGCTACCAGACTTCAGACTATACTATAAATCGATAGTGATCAAAACAGCATGATACTGGTACAAAAGCAGAGAAGTAGATATCTGGAACAGAATAGAGAACCAAGAGATGAATCCAGCCACTTACCGTTATTTGATCTTTGACAAGCCAATTAAAAACATTTAGTGGGGAAAAGATTCCCTATTTAACAAATGGTGCTGGGTGAACTGGCTGGCAATCTGTAAAAAACTGAAACTTGGCCCACACCTTTGACTATTAACTAAGGTAGACTCTCACTTGATAAAACATTTAACCTTAAGACATGAAACTATAAAAATACTAGAAGAAAGTGCAGGGAAAACTCTTGAAGGGAGTTTTCACACAGGGAAAACTCCTGTGTGAATATTTTATGAAAAGGACTCCCCAGGCAATTGAAGCAGTATCAAAAATATACTACTGGGACCTGATCAAACTAAAAAGCTTCTGCACAGCCAAGAACATAGTAAGTAAAGCAAGCAGACAGCCCTCAAAATGGGACAAAATATTTGCAGGTTATATCTCCAATAAAGGTTTAATAACCAGAATCCACAGAGAACTCAAATGTATTAGCAAGAAAAGAACAAGTGATCCCATGTCAGGGTGGGCAAAGGACTTGAAGAGAAACTTCTCTAAAGAAGACAGATGCACGATCTACAGACACATGAAAAAAAGCTCATCATTCTTAATCATCAGAGAAATGCAAATCAAAACTATTTTGAGATATCACCTAACCCCAGTAAGAGTAGCCCACATAACAAAATCCCAAAACCAGAGATGCTGGTGTGGATGCAGAGAAAAGGGCACACTTCTGCTCTGCTGGTGGGAATGCGCACTAATATGTTCCCTCTGGAAGGATGTTTGGAGAATACTTAGAGATCTAAAAATAGACCTGCCATTCAATCTTATAATTCCTTTACTCGGTATATACCCAGAAGACCAAAAATCAAAGCATAACAAAGACATCTGTAGCAGAATGTTTATTGCAGCTCAATTCATAATTGCTAAGTCATGGAAGAAGCCCAAGTGCCCATCGACCCACGAATCGACTAGCAAATTGTGGTACATGTATACTACATGGAATATTATGTAGCCTTAAAGAAAGATGGAGACTTTACCTCTTTCGTGTTTACATTGATGGAGGTGGAACATATTCTTCTTAGCAAAGTATCTCAAGAATGGAAGAAAAAGTATCCGATGTACTCAGCCCTACTATGAAGCTAATTTATAGCTTTCACATGAAGGCTATAACCCAACTATAGCACAAGAATATGGGGAAAGGGCCAAGGGAGGGTAAGGGAGGGGGGAAGTCAAGGTGGAGGGAGCGTAACGGGTAGGGCCACACCTATGGTGCATCATAGAATGGGTACAGGCGAAACCTACTTGATGCAGAATACAAATGTCTACATACAATAACTGGGAAAATGCCATGAAGGCTACGTTGAACAGTTTGATGAGAATATTTCAGATTGTATATGAAACCAGCAATTGTACCCCTTGATTGCACAAATGTTCACAGCTATGATTTAACAATAAAAAAATAAATTAAAAGAAAGAAGATAGACAAATGACTAACAAACATATGAAAAAATGTTCATCATCCCTATTTATTAGGGAAATGCAAATCAAAACCACCCTGAGTAACCATCTAACCCCAGCGAGAATGGCCCACATCACAAAATCTCAAAATTGCAGATTCTGGCATGAATGTGGAGTGAAAGGAAGATTTTTACACTGCTGGTGGAACTGCAAACTAGTACAACCTTTTTGGAAGGAAGTATGGAGAAAACCCAAAGCACTCAAACTAGACCTCCCATTTGATCCTGCAATCCCATTACTGGGCATCTACTTAGAAGGAAAAAAAAAAATCCTTAAGGACACTTGCACTAGACTGTTTATTGCAGCTCAATTTACAATTGCCAAAATGTGGAAACAGCCTAAATGCCCACCAACCCAGGAATGCATTAACAAGCTGTGGTATATGTACACCATGGAATACTATTTAGCTGTTAAAAAAATGGAGACTTTACATCCTTTGTATTAACCTGGATGGATGTGGAAGACTTTATTCTTAGTAAAGCATCACAAGAATGGAGAAGCATGAATCCTTTGTACTCAATTTTGATACGATGACAATTAATGACAATTAAGGTCATGGTGGGGGTGGGGGAAGGGAAGAGCAGAGAGAGAAAGGAGGGAGGATTGGGGAAAGGAAGAGCAGAGAGAGGGAAGGAAGGAGGGGGGTGAGGCCTTGGTGTGTGTCACACCTTCTGGGGGCAAGACATGATTGCAAGAGGGACTTTACCTAACAAATGCAATCAGTATAACTTGGCTTATTGTACCCTCAATGAATCCCCAACAACAACAACAACAACAACAAAAAACAAACAAACAAACAAAAAAAGAAATGTGTCACCTATCTCTATTTTCATCAAAGTTCTAATTAGAAAAGGATGCTAAATTTTATCAAATGCTTTTTGTGCATCTATTGAGAGGATCATACAGTCTTAGCTTTTGTTGATATGATGAATTATGTTTATGGACTTGCATGTGTTAAACCAGTCTTGGATCCCTGGAATGAAACCTACTTGATCGTGATGAATGATTTTTTTCAATGTGTAGCTATGTAATCTATTGGTTAGGTTTTTTTCCTTTTTTTTTTTTCTTTTGAGACAGAGTCTCACTTTGTCACCCTTGGTAGAATGCCATGGAATCATAGCTCACAGCAACCTCAAACTCTTGGGCTCAAGCAATTCTCTTGCTTCAGCCACCCAAGTAGCTGGAACTACAGGCGCCCTCCACACTTGGCTATTTTTAGAGGCAGGGCCTTGCTCTTGCTTAGGCTGGTCTCAAACCTGTGAGTTCAGGCAATCCACCCACATCGGCCTCCCAGAGCGCTAGGATTATACGCATAAGCCACGACACGCAGCCTTGGCTAGGATTTTATTGAGAATTTTTGTATCTATATTCATTAGTGAAATTGGTCTGAAATTTTCCTTTTTAGTTGGATCTTTTCCTGGTTTGGTATCAGGGTGATGTTTGCTTCATAGAACGTGTTGGGGGAAGATTCCTTCCTTCTCAATTTTTTGGAATAATTTCTGCAGCATTGGTGTAAGCTCTTCTTTTGAAGGTTTGATAGAATTTTGTGTGAAGCCATCTGGACCAGAGCTTTTTTGTTGGGAGATTTTTTTTATTGTTTCCTGATCTCAGTTCTTGAAAATTGGTGTGTTCAAGAGATCTATTTCTTCTTCATTAAGTGCAGGGAGAGGGTGTGATTCAAGATATTCATCTATTTTCTCCACTTTGTCAAATTGCTCCATTCTGGGCATGGAGTTTCTTGTAGTATTCAGAAATGATCTCTTGTATCTCTGTGGCATCTGTTATTATTTCTACTTTATTGTTTCTGATTGAGGTGATTAGAGATTTTACTTTTCTATTTCTAGTTAATCTGGCTAAAGGTTTATCAGTTTTATTTACTTTTTTGAAAAACCAACTTTTTGTTTTGTTAATTTTCTGAATGATTCTTTTGTCTTCAATTTCATTCATCTCTGATTTAATTTTGATTATTTCTTTTCTTCTGCGGGATTTGGGATTAGATCGTTCTTCTTTTTCCAATTCCATAAGATGATTCATGAGATTTTTGTTTTTGTTTTTCCTTTTTCCTTTTTGAGATAGTCTTGCTATGTCACCCTCCATAGATTGTTGTGGTGTCACAGCTCTTAGCAACCTCAGACTCTTGGGCTTAAGTGATTCTTTTTCCTCAGCCTCCCATGTAGCTGGGACTACCAGCTCCTACCACAATGCCTGGCTATTTTTGTTGCAGTATCATTGTTGTTTAGCTGGCCCTGGGCTTGTTTTGAACCTGCCAGCCTCAGTGTATGTGGCTGGCACCATAACCACCATTTTTCTGTTTTTCAAATGTAGGCATCTAATGTGATAAATTTCCCTCTTAAGACTGCTTTTACTGTATCCCATTGGTTTTGGTAACTTGTGTCTTCATTATTGCTGTGTTTGAAAAAATTAATGATTTCCTCTTTTATCTCTTCCTGAACCAAACCATCATTCAGCATAAGGTTGTTTAACTTCCATATCTTTGTGTGGGGATGAATGTTTTTGTTGGAGTTGTGTTCCACCTTTATTGCCTTGTGGTCTGAAAAGATACAAGTATAATTTCTATTCTTTTAATTTTGCTGAGGTTTGATTCGTATCATTGGATGTGGTCAATTTTGGAGTACATACCATGGGTCAATGAGAGAAATGTATATTTCCTAGCTTTGGGATGGTGTGTTCTGTGTGTCTATTAATTCCATTTGTTCTAAGGTCACATTTAACTCCTTTGCATCTTTTCATTTCTGCTTAGAAGATCTGTCTAGTTCTGTCAGAGAGGTGGTAAAGTCTCCAACTATTATGGAATTATGGCATATCATATTGCTAAGACCCATCATGGTCTGTTTCATAAATCTGGGAGTATTTAAGTTGGGTGCATAAATATTTAAAATTGAAATGCCATCTTGTTGAATTGTTTCTTTGACTAGTATAAAGTGTCTGTCTTCATTTTTCTTAACTTTAGTTGGTTTAAATCCACTTGTATCTGAAAATAAGATTGCAACCCTTCCTTTCTTCTGATTTCCATTTGCTTAAAATACTATTTTCCATCCCTTAACCCTGAGTGTTTATTTGTCCTTCAAGACCAGGTGTGTCTCCTGGAGACAGCATATGAATGGATTGTGCTTTTTTATCCAATAAGCCAGCCTGTGCCTCTTCAGCGGTGAATTCAGTACATTCACCATTTATCAGTACATCTCACATTTATTGAGAGAATTGATAAGTGTGGTGGAGTTCTATTCATCTTATTTTGTGAAGGTTCATTGTGTAGTTTTATTCTTTGCACTGTGGAAGCTAAAGCTATGACCTTTAGCTTTTGGATGATTACTTTACTGGTGGTCCTTTGTGGTGGTCAATGTTGATGATAGGTCTAAGTATTTCCTGTAGAGCTGGTGTTGTGGCAAATTTCCTCAGTGCTTGTATATCCACAAAAGATTTGATTTCTCTAGCAACTTTGAAGCTTAGTTTGGCAGGACACAGAATTCTGGGTTGAAAATTGTTTTGTTTAAGAATATTGAAGGTGGCCAGGTGTGGTGGCTCACAGCTGTAATCTCAGCACTTGGGAGGCCAAGGTGGGTGGATTGCTTGAGCTCAGGAGTTTGAGACCAACCTGAGCAAGAGTGAGACTCTGTCTCCAAAAAATAGCTGGGCATTGTGGTGGGTGGCTGTAGTCCTAGCTACTTGGGAGGCTGAGGCAAGAGAATCACTTAAGCCCAAGAGTTTGAGTTTGCTGTGAGCTGTAACACCACAACACTCTACCAAGGGTAACAAAGTGAGACTCCATAAAAAAAAAAAAAAAAAAAAAAGAATGTTGAAGGTGGATGACTGTGCTCTTCTGGCTTGGAAGGTTTCAGCTGAAAAGTCTGCTGTCATCCTAATGGCTCTGCCTCTGTAGGTCAGTTGGCACTTACTCTTGACTGCTTACAGAATTTTTGCTTTCATCTTCACTTTGGACAGGTTCATTAGAGTATGTCTTGGAGAGCCGCTGTTTGAGTTGAGATGACCCAGGATTCAATATCTATCTGAAAGGAGTGTGTTTGGGCCCTTAGTAAAACTTGGGAAGTTTTCCTTTATTATGGTCTCCAGTAGGGCTTCCATTTCTTTGGGACAATCTTCTTCCCCTTCAGGAATCCCTATTATTCATACATTTGAACACTTCAGGAATCTCATACTTCTCTAAGCACCTTTTCTGCTTTCTCTCTCTTCTTTTTTGCCTCTTTAACTACCTTGCTTAACTCAAAAACTTTATCTTCCAGCTTTGAGTTTCATTCTTCCTCATGGTTTAACCTACTTTTGATACTTTTTACTGCATCTTTACATTCCCTGTCTCCTTCATTTCCTTAAGCTCTGCCATATCCTTTCTATATTCTACATATCTCTTGTCTGACTTTTGGTTCTGTCTTTCCATTTTATCATCCATTCCTTTTATTGTCTTTATCATCCATAATTTATTTATTTATTTATTTAGAAAGAGACTCACTATGTCACCCTTGGTAGAATGCCATGTGTCACAGCTCACAGCAACCTCAAACTTCTGGGCTTAAATGATTCTCTTGCCTTAGCCTCCCAAGTAGCTAGGACTACAGGCTCCCACCACAACACCCAGCTATTTTTTTGTTGCAGTTGTCATTGTTGTTTTTAACTGTCCTGGGCCAGGTTTGAACTTACCAGCCTCAGTGCATGTGGCCAGTGCCCTACCCACTGAACTATGAGCACTACCAATCATCCATATTTTAAATTCCTTTTCTGTGAAGTCAATTAATTCTTTTTAGGTGGAATCTTCTACAGCAGCTGCCTCATGTTCCTTTGGGGGACTTCCTCTGTTCTAGTTTTTTATGTTGCCTGAATTTTTCTGTTGGGTCCTCCTCATGTGTTCTTTCTTCTTGTTCAGCTCCTTGTCCTCCTTTTTACTTCTCACTGCCTCCTTTGTTTTAAACAGAAGTCCTTGATCTTGATGATAATATGTTGCAATATGTCACAGGGACACCAGGTGGCACTGTGGATTTTTTAGGAGACAGACACAGCCAACAACCTCTATAGTTCTTATTCAAAATTTAGTTGCTTTCAATGATCACCTGATTGTTTCCACAGCATTCAGACCCTGCCGGGTTGGGATTTTAAAACTCACAAGAATTCTTCAAGGATAGGTCTCACAGAACCCTCTGATTCCAGATTCTGTGGGGTCAGGAGTCCCTCAGCCTGTCCCAAAAGTAGAGTTCTGATCCCGGCAGGCAGATTTAGGGTGGCCATGCTTTAGGTCCCTGCTAAAAACTTCTCACGACCTTCCCTACAATGGCAGCCCCCTGGCCACCAATACCTTCTTAGTAAGGCTGCCTCACTGGCCACCAAACCTATGGCAAATCCACTCCAACCAGCATTCAAATCTGGTTGCTGTATACCATACAAATCTGCCCACTCTTCTAAACTTTCCACTCAATGCACAGCTTCCCCCAGCAACTAAAAATTCCAGGAAGGCTTCTCCCATCCTGGGCCTTGTGGGCAGTCAGCCAATCCCAGCCAGTGGCAGTCCCTTGCCTAATTCATCGTATTTCCATTGCTCTGGAACATACCCTGTATCGAGCTCACCACCTCCTCATTGTACTCCCTGCACCAGGTATGGCTGGGTTCTCTCTTTTTCCTCAGTCATTCTTAGAGAGTTCAGCTGAATGATCCTTCTGGTCCTCCATCTTGCTCTGCCCGAAGGTATAAAGTTCTTACAGAAGGGTCAGGCATGGTGACTCATGCCTATAATCCTAGCACTCTGGGAGACTGAGGTAAGTGGATTGCTTGAACTTGAGTTCGAGACCAGTTCGAGCAAGAGTACGACCCCATCTCTACTAATAATAGAAAAACTAGCCAGGTGTGATGGCACATGCCTTTAGTCCCAACTACTTGGGAGGCTGCAGCAAAAGGATTGCTTAAACCCAGGACTTTGAGGTTGCTGTGAACTATGATGCCACAGCTCTACCCAGGTGACAGAGTGAGATGGTCTCTAAATAAGCAAATAAAAGGGATTAGTTAACTTTTTTCCTATGGATGATATAGATATCATTTTTTCTATGATATGTATACTCCATGGTATACATATACCACATTTTATTAATCTACTTATGTATTGATGAGCACTTGAGTTGTTTCCACTTTTTGCAATTGTAAATTGTGCTACAATAAGCATTTGGGTGCAAGAGTCCTTTTATAGAATGTCTTTTTTTTATTATTAAATCATAACTGTGTACATTAATGCAATCATGGGCTGGTTTATATACAATTTGAAACATTTTTATCAAACTGGTTAACATAGCCTTCCTGGCATTTTCTTAGTTATCGTGTTAAGACATTTATATTCTACATTTAGTGAATTTCACATGTACCCCTGTAAGATGCACCATAGGTTTGGTCCCACCAATTACCCTCTCTCCTCCCATCCTCCCTCCTCTACTCCCTTTCCCATTTCCCCATATTCTTAGGTTATAATTGGTTTATAGCTTTCATATGAAAGCTTTAACTTGTTTTCATAGTAGGGCTGAGTACATTGGATAATTTTTCTACCATTCTTGAGATACTTTGCTAAGAAGAATATGTTCCAGCTCTATCCATGTAAACAAGAAAGAGGTAAAGTCTCCATTTTTTCTTTATTAATATTACAGAATGACTTTTTATCCTTTGGGTGAATACCCAGCAGTGGGATTGCTGAATCACCTGGTAGATCTACTTTTAGTTTTTTGAGGTATTGCTATACTACTTTCTGTAGAGGTTGTACTAGCTTGCAGTCCCAACAGTGTATAAAGGTTTCTTTCTCTCCTCACCTGTTGTTTTGGGACTTCTGTACAAAAGTTCTTTTCTTTTTTTTTTTTTTTAAGAGGTTACTGATTAAATTTATTTTGAACATTCTTTTCTATTTTTTTTTTTTATTAAATCATAGCTGTGTACATTAATGTGGTCATGGGGCACCATACACTAGTTTCATAGACCGTTTGTTTTCACTGGAGTTAGGTGATATCTCATTATGGTTTTGATTGGCATTTTCCTGCTGATTAGAGACATTGTTCATATGTTTATTGGCCATTAGTCTATTTTCTTTTAAAAAGCATCTGTTCATGTGTTTGGCCCATTTTCTAATGGGGTTGTTTGATGTCTTATTGCTGATTTGCATGAGTTCTTTGTAGATTCTGGTCATTAGCCCTTTTAGGATATATGTAGTACAGTATGCAAATATTTTCTCCCACTCTGTAGGTTGTCTATTTGCTCTATTGATTCCTTAGCTGTGCAGAAACTTTTAAAAATTCAATCAGGCCCCATTTATTTATTTTTGTTATCACAGTGCTTGCTTTTGAGGTCTTCTTTGACTTGTAATTGGTTGAAAAAATAAAGCACTGTCTAAACTTAGGCTTAGGAAAAAAAATATATATATATATATATTTTTTGAAACAGTCTCACTCTGTTACCTGGGTAGAGCACCATGGCATAATAGCCTACAGCAACCTCAAACTCTTGGCCTCAAGAGATCCTCTTGCTTCCACCTCCCAAGGAGCTGGAACTATAGGTGCTACCACAACACCTTGCTAGTTTTTCTATTTTCAGTAGAGACAGGGTCTTGCTCTTGCTCAGCCTGGCTCAAACTCCTGAGCTCAAGCAATCCACCCACCTCAGCCTCCCAGAGTGCTAGGATTACAGGTATGAGCTATCTTGGCCTGCTTAGGTTAGAATATTATAAATTAATTTAAGATGAGGAAGTGTGTTAAACAGAGACAAGCACAATATATGACTTAACAGTGATTTGTTAAGCAAATTGATGGCCTGCAGGCATGATTTAACCTTTGCCTTGCCATAGACTTAGGTTCTGTGAATAATTTAGCATCTTATTGCCCCAAAGCCTGTTTCTCAGTCTTATGGTGCCTGTTTTAACATTAATGCTATTATATTGTTGTATCTAAATTCCAAAAAAGAGAGGGAATAACAAGGTGTGTCTAACTCCCCTTCGTGGCTGAGAACTCAGTTATAGGGTTTTTCTAGAGTTCGCTTGGCCAAAAGGGGATTTGATTAGTTGGATCCACTGTAACTGAAGAATTTTCAGTGAGATGAGATAAACTAGTCTCTTTTATTTAAAGACATTTGAACTGAGTTTTCCTGTACTTGAGTCACAAGAGATCTGATGAATACAAAGTAAAATTTGTCAGTGTCATCTCATCTCTGGAAGGATCATCAAATAAAAATAAATACTCGATTATTCTGAATTTCCTCTCCTTAGATGGTTTAGTCAGTGGGTTTCTCCCACATTTCCCCTTAGCATTAGTGTGTGCTCTGCCTTTCCTTTCTCTCTCTCTCTCTTTCTCACACACACACACACACACACACACACACACACACACACAAATTATCTCAAGGATTTCCCCAGTTTTCTGCCAGGATGTGGGCCCTGGTCTAATTAACTTTTATATACACATTCTCTCCACTGGGTACATTGCCTCAGTGTCTTCCTCCATAAAAATAACCACTTCCCTAGTTAGTGCCTGTCTCTTAATACAGCAGTCCCCAACCTTTTGGGCACTAGGGACTGGTTTCATGGAAGTTAATTTTTCCATGGACCAGGGAGAGGCATTTCACTTCTTATAAGGAGTATGCAACCTAGATCCTTCACTTGTGCAGTTTAATCTGAAGATAATACAGAGGTAGCGCTCAGGGGGTGAGGTGAGCAATGGGAAGTGTCTGTAAACACAGATGAAGCTTCACTCCCTCACCCACCACTCACTTGCTGCTGTGCAGTCTGGTTCCTAACAGTTCATAGACCGGTACTGGTCCACAGCCCCAGGGTTGGGGACTGCAACTGTAAAAGTGTTTGCTTAATAAGAGAAGTGACCCTAATCTTTGGAGAATGTGAGTGATATAGCCAAGATTATACACTGTTAGAAAGAGGCAGAGCCTTGATTCCAACCCAAGTCTGCCCACATCAGATTTCATACATTTCTTAAACACCATGATAATGCATCTCTAGCAGAGGGGTCCCTGCTCCCATTCATGGCCACACTCTCAGCCCTCCAGGACCTTATTCAGACACCTTTTCCTATCCAGCTCTCTTCTTCTTCTTTTTTTTTTTTTTTGAGACAGAGTCTCACTATGTTGCCCTCGATAGAGTACTGTGGAGTCACAGCTCACAGCAACTTCAAACTGTTGGGCTTAAGTGATTCTCTTGCCTCAGCCTCCCATGTAGCTGGGACTATAGGCGCCTGCCACAATGCTCAGCTATTTTTGTTGTTGTGTTGCAGTTGTCATTGTTGTTTAGCTGGCCCCAGCCGGGTTCGAACCCATCAGCCTGGGTGTATGTGGTTGGCACCCTGCTGATAGCTACAGACAACACATATCTGGCACTCTTCACTGGTCCCTCACCTCCAGCATATAGTCTCACTTAAGATTTTCCTATTGTTAAAATACCTACATAAACCTATTCAACTTCATGGTCCTCCCCAGCAACTGTATTTATTAATATTTATGATCATCTCAACTTCATCACTACTCTCATGAAATCACTTATTCTAAAGCTACCAGCATCCTTATATTTATTAAATGTAAAGTATGTTTCTGAGTCCTCATCTTACTTGTCTGCTGGAGAATAGTTGACAGTATTGAATGCCCCTCATATTTGAAAGCACTCTTCTCTAGCTTCTACTCACGTTCTGTCCTTAAATATTGATTTTAGACATACTCTCTGCTGTCATACTCTCCCCAGGTGATTGCAACAACTCCAATTATCATTTGCATCCGGGACAACGAGTTGTCTTCTAATATCCTTTCTCTCCTTTTACCATAAAAGTAAAAATGTCAGCTGGGCAGATATACTACCCAGAATAAAAACCACTCTTCCTCCTTTCCTTTTGTTACCTTTTAGTATGGCCATGTGCCATTAGCTTGAAGGAAACTAAAAATAGTTCATGTCCAAATATACTTTTTTGACCTATTTCAAGATGGGTATTCAGAGGGGCTGGAAACACAAAAATAGCTATAAAGTGTTCTTTTGTGGGAGAGATTTGGAGCAATAGAAGAAAGAAAGTGAAGTAAGCAACAGGTATGAGCAGGCTTTCTCTGAAAATCCCCCTTGTCAGGATCTCAGGAAGATTAACTGAGAGTCTGATGCCTTTAAAATTCTGAAGGAGGCTGGGCGGGGTGGCTCATGCCTGTAATCCCAGGGCTCTGGGAGGCCAAGGCGGGCAGATCAGACCGCCTGAGTTCATGAGTTCAAGACCAGCATGAGCTAGAATGAGACTCCACCTCTAAAAAAATAGCCAAACATGGGGTGAGTGTCTATAATCCCAGCTACTCAGGAGGCTGAGGCAAGAGAATCGCTTCAGCCCAGGCATCTGAGGTTGCCGTGAGCTATGACACCATGGCACTCTACCAAGGGGACAAAGTGAGACTCTGTCTCAAAAAAAACAAAATAAAATAAAACAGAATTCTGAAGGAGTTTATTTTTTCTGAGGGCTGCTGCCTGTGAGGCTTTATCTGCATAACAAGACCCTTTACTAGCAGACCTGTTCTCTCCCTCCTGTAATCGGTCTTGCCCCCGTAACCTGATTTGCTACCATAACCTCTTTCGGCCATGTTATAAGCCCTTATTTTTTTTATAACCTCAAGATGATAAAAAAGCATCAACTACCTGGCCATTTCTTTGAGTTTTAAAAATATATATTTTGTAAGACTCCTGTGAACATGTGTGCACATAATAAAATTTGTAAGCCTTTTTTCCCCTGGGTAATCTGCCTATTATCCATTTGTGTTATAGACTCAAATTATCAAAACTTCGAGGGAAAAATTTAAACTTCCCTACAAACTCAATGGAAACATTTGGATATGAGCAAAAAGAAGGCAGATGTTATAAGCTGGAATGCTATGATCATGGTTTTACTGTGCAAAATATTTAATAAAGCTATCATCTGTGTTAACTTGGAAGGCAGACTGTGCCAGCCAATGAGAAAGAGCAAAAAAGATGTACTGTTGGTGGATGTCAGCTGCTGCTTGCTGCTTTTAACACAGTCTTATGAAGGTGAAGAGCTCAGGCAGGAACAAGCCAGTTTGAAGCAGAGATGGAAGGGAAAAAAACTCCGATAAGGCAGTGCTTCTTATTGCCTAAAATCTTAAACTAATATGGGTCTTACAAGGTTAAAAAAGCCAGCTACCTCTCTGCTCTAAACAGAAACAGTGTGAAAACCCCTTTTAAACACTGAAGACACTATCAATTGGAAGATGCACCATTATTTATGAACTAATAAAGAAAAAAACGCCAATGATATTGTGTTTTCTTATCTCTTAGAATTTTATTTTCTTAAAAACTTATAGATTATTGTAGGGGAGGAGAAATATCTTTTCCTCATCCATCCTAAATTTATGGCTAAGGCCCCCATAACAAGACAGGTTAGCAAGAGAAAAGCATACACATTTATTTAATATAAGTTTTACATGACATAGAAGCCTTTGTAAGGAAACAATGACCTAAAGAAATGGTTGAACTTGTGTATTTTCATGCCAGATTTGATGAAGAAGTGGGTAGTCACAGAGAAATAGGATTGGACAATGGGGATATGATCTAATGGTAATAAATTGGGGGAAATTTAGCAAGGTCTATTCGTTCAGATTGTTCTTTATTGTAACAGAGGTAAAGGTCTGAAAAAGGACTACAAAATGTTTAGGAGTCTATTTAAAACTCCCACACTTTTGGGGAGTTAAAACCCGCATTTCTTTCTAAGGCCAATAATCAAAAGGGCAGAATAATGTTCTTTGCTGTTTGTTTTCTAGTATCTTAAACCACAGGAGATGGCTGAACAGAATTGTCTTGACAAGGGTCACAGGATCATTGTCACTGGAAATAAGGTCAATCCAAACCACCAATTATAGTTAAATAACAGTAGTCTGAAGCCATGACGTTTGATAGGGGTGGGTTACTATGAAAGTTTTGAGACAGACCGTGTTATGGTCCATTATTTCACCTCCAAGAAATAGTCGACAGCATCCTTTCTGAGTCACCAGTGCAAGTTTCAACTTGCTCAGTGGGAGGGCTTCATTTGTTTCTGTATGCACACATTTCACATGCCTTGTTTTTTTTTGTATATCAAAACTTTTGTGATAACCCACATACCATGGACCGGATCTCAACCTCTGAAAACCTCCTTTTAAAACATCCTATATGAGGCTGGGCATGGTGGCTCATGCCTGTAATCCCAGCACTCTGGGAGGCCAAGATGGGTGGATTGCCTGAGCTCACAGGTTCAAGATCAGCCTGAACCACATTTTTTCTTCCCTAAAAAAAAATAGCTGGGTATTGTGTTAGGTGCCTATTGTCTCAGCCATTCGGAAGGCTAAGGCAAGAGAATCGCTTGAACCCAGGAGTTGGAGGTTGCTGTGAGTTATGACACATGGCACTCTACAGAGGGTCACAAAGACTAAAAATAAAAAATAAATAAATAGGGGCAGCACCTGTGGCTCAGTGGGTAGGGCACCAGCCCCATATACTGAGGGTGGCGGGTTCAAGCCCGGCCCCAGCCAAACTGCAACAAAAAAATAGTTGGGCATTGTGGTGGGCACTGTAGTCCAAGCCACAAGGGAGGCTGAGGCAGGAAAATTGCCTAAGCCCAGCACTCTACCAAGGGCAATAAAGTGAGACTCTGTCTATAAATAAATAAATAAGTCTTCCTATATTCCTTCTTAAAGAGAGGAGAGTGGTCTTTTTAGAGACTAGCCTACTGCCTTCTCATTTGTTGGCAAATTAATAAACTTCTCTTTCCTTTTTCTCAAACACTTGTCCTTGGTTCTCAGTGATTTGGCCTCAGGGATAATTACCAAACTTTCAGTAATACCATGTCCCTGTGTCTTCAGAGACAAGGATATTCCTTTCCTCCATGTATGTGAAAGGCACTTCTTATGACCTGCTTCAGGGGACATCAGAAAATCCTTCCTAGCATAGGGTTCAAGGGGTTTCCCTTAGTCCTCTGAAGGTGTGCAAAAAAATGAACTTGCGAAAGGCAAATTAATTAGAGAAAAGGCGTAAGGATGAATTTAACACATATACACGTATATGGGAGCCTTCAGATTGAAAACTAACTCCCCAATAGGGTGCAGAAGCCTATACCCTACTTCTTAGGGGAAAGGGAGACGGGGAGGTGTGGAGGATTTTATAGAGTAGAAAATGATTTTTAGGGACATTCAATGGGATTGAAGAAAACACAGTGGTCTGGGGCAAAGTCTACTGGGCCCACAGAGTGGATAATGATCTGTGACCAAAGTTGGAAAAGCTTTGTTGAGGGACTTGAGTCTTCCTTCCTGTGATACGGGTTCAGTCAATGAAAACTCAGGGAAGAGGCTGGTGATAATTGTTTCCTCCTTTGGTAGGTCTGAAACCACCCTTTACAAACTAATCCAGAGGTGCAAGGTGATAATTGTGATAAGGGCCTAACACTCTGCAAAGGCACAGGCATAGCTAAAAATAAGGGTAAAAACCAACACCGTTACTGCGTTTGCTTTCCTATAATTGCAACTCAGGAGTCACACAGCTGATGGTGATAAACATTCTTAACTTTCTTCATAGATAATATTACCTTTGTGAAACCTCAGGTTAGTTTCTGAGACATCTTCCAGGCCCTGCATTCTGCTGGAATGGCTGACCCTGCAGACCACTAGCCCATACCGAGGAACAGACTCAAGTGCTATTGTGTCCCCTACCCAAGAACTGACTGCAAAGAAGGCAATTTCTAACCCCCTATGGTTCCACCCCAAATCCAGATAATTAGCAGACCCAATTGCCTAACTGTCTTTAAAAACCCTTTCTTCCAAATTTTCAGGGAGATGGATTTGAGAAATTCCTCCCATCTCCTTCCATGGTGCCTTTGATACTACTAATCGCTTTCTCCAGCCAACACTAGGTTTTATAACTTGCTTCAGGGGAGAAGCTTTTGCTTTTTCTCAAATGCCAATGTGCCATATTTTAGAGTGGTATGCTATAAACTCCATCAATATATTTAGACAGAATGTAGTCATATTATTCCTTGTGCACATAGAAATAGGAAACTATAAATGAAATAAATTGGTTAAGTTTTTCCTAGAACTTCTAAACTTCTTTACCTTTACAGTCTGAATCATCCTTTAACTCAGAATAAGAAATGTACATTTTACAAAAAAATAGTATCCTTTGCACTGGTGATGCAGCATTTCTTAAGGGAGCACTCCACTATAATCTTCAGGATTTTCTTCCAAACAGTTGATATCAGCTCAGCAAGTTTTGATGATCGTGGGCAGAAATGTCAACACTTAGTGTGATAGGAATTGTGAGACCATACTGATATGTAAAGTGTTAAAATATGAAAGGAAAAAAGTCTATGTATCAACAGAATATGGCGATTTGTATAGTTCTAAAGAAGACATGACTGTAGCTACAAGTTTTTTGCTTGTTTGTTTTTGTAAAGACAGAGTCTTACTTTATTGCCCTCTGTAGAGTACCGTGGTGTCACACAGCTCACAGCAACCTCCAAGTCCTGGGTTTAGTCGATTCTCTTGCCTCAGCCTACTGAGTAGCTGGGACCACAGGCAACTGCCAAAATGCCTGGCTATTTTTTGTTGCAGTTTGTCTGGGGCTGGGTTTGAACCTGCCACCCTCGGTTAATGGGGCCGGCGCCCTGCCCACTGAGTCACAGGCGCCACCCTGTAGCTACAATGGGGTTCCCCTGACAGACAATGGGGGAAATAGGGGTACGTAGCAGCCAAAGGGCACATGGAAAAAGGACCTTTCAACAAAGCCTTCTGGTGCGTTGGTCTCCTGATAGCCACTGTGAAGCTGGGAGCATGCTGGGCAGTCCCTTCACCTCCGTGCAGTGACTGGCCCCTGGGTATTTTTGTGAATGGAAGTGACAATAAGCCAGCTCTGTGTCTTAAGAGAATCATTATCAAAAGTCTCACTTAATGACTTCTGCACTGAATTATGAATGAATGAGTATTAATAAGCTTAGGGATTTCTTGGTTTTTGTGTGTGTTTCTTGGAGGAGGAAGGGTTGGTTTTATAAGGAACGTTATGGGAAGGGTGGCTCTTGTGTAGAAAAAACAGACTCAGGGGACCTTGGTATTTTTGAGACAGGAGTCTTTCAACCTCCTTATTTGCCAACAAATTAATAAACTTCTCTTTTCTTCTCCTCAAACCCACTTGTCCATGTTTTTCTGATGTGGCTTCAGGGAACAAGTGCCAAGCTTTTGGCAACAGATTTTGGCGCCCCTGAGTGGGCCAGCAGCACTCTGGTGGCATGGCACCCCACAACTGTTGGAAGAGGCAGAGAGCAGCCCCGAGTCAAAGGGTCTTCGTGGGTCTTCATGGGCTGGAGCAACTTCTTTCCGCAGTGAGAGAACAAGGGACAACCGGAGCAGCCGCTGGAGCCTGTGCAGCTCCAGTGAACTCCCGCCTCTGTCTCCCCAAAGTAGACACAGCTCCCACACTTGAACTGAGTTGAGGAGAAGGAAATGGATTTTGAAAGTGTCAAACATCAGGCCTTTCGTTGGGTAAGGTCCCCAGTGCACCTGAGACCCTGAATCCCCCATGTGGGGGTATTTCAGACCTTATGTTGGTTTTGTTTTGAGTTGCCTTTTGGGGGTGGAAGTCATGATGTTGAGTGGAACTAGGAAACCTGGTTTGAATTTGGAGCTCATTTGCTGTTCCCAGGGAACAGGGGGACAAGGCCACCATTGGGAAGGGTTTTTTGGTCGGGCATTTGGGACACCAGCAGAGGACTCATTTGGTGTGGCATTTGTCCTCTTCATATTCCCATTTGCTTGATAGACACTGGCACTTTTGTGTTGAGGATCCCCAGTCTTGTTTGTTCTTTGTGAGTTTTGTTGCAATATAAGAAAGCCGTATCTTAAAACCCTGTTGGGAAAAAACTTTGGAAAGAGAATGGTGTTAGGCCATGGTGCTTTAGATTGTGTTGGGAATTCCCTATATTTGTAATGGATGGTTTGTGAATTTTGATACCACTTGTTTGGTTACTTTTTATATTGTGATATTGCTTGTTTGGAGTGTGAGGAAAAGTGGTGGTTGCCTAATTTTGATTTTGGAGGTGCATCCTTTGTTTCTTGGCCATTGGTCTCTCTTTGCCCACTTTTTTGTGGGGCTGTTTGATTTTTCTTCTTGTGAGTTCTCTGTGGATTCGGCCCTTTGTCGGATGTGTGGCATGGGGATGTTTCTCCCATTCTGTGGGTGGTCTGTTCGCTCTCTTGATTGTCTCCTTGGCTAGGCAGAAGCTTTGTGGTTTGATTGGGTCCTTTTGTTGATTTCTGTTGCTGTTTTGTTGCTGTGATTGCCTTTAGGGTCTTCTTTGTGGATTGTTTGCCTAGGCTGATGTCTATGGGAGTTTTTCCAGCATTTTCTTCTAGAATTCTTATGGTTTCACACCTTGGGTTTGAGTCTGTCATCCATCATGAACTAATTTTTGTTAAGGGTGAGAGGTGCGAATCCTGTTTCAATCAATGTGTGGCTGCCCTGTTTTCCCAGCACCGTTTTTGAATAGGGATTCTTTTTCCACATGTATGTTGTCTGCTCTGTCAGGGATCTGATGGCAGTGAGGGGATGGCTTTGCATCTGGGTTTTCTGTTCTGATCTATTGGTCTGTGTATGTGTTTTTGTGCCAGTGCCATGCTATTTTTCTGTGGTCTTGCAGTGTGGCTCTGATGGGGTGGTGCCCCCCAATTTGTCCTTTTTGCTTGGGATTGCTTGGGCTGTTTGAACTCTTTTTCTTGTTCTGTCAATCCATGCGCATGATACATTTTTTCATTTGTTTACATCCTCTGCAATTTCCTCCTTCAATCAGGTTGACTGTTGGTTATGGGTAGGAATGCTATTGATTTGTATGCATCAATTTTTTTTTTTTTTTAAGATAGCATCTTACTATGTCACCCTTGGTAGAGTGCTGTGGCGTCACAGCTCACAGTAACCTCAAGCTCTTGGGCTTAAGTGATTCTCTTGCTTCAGCCTCCCAGGTAGCTGGGACTACAGGCACCTGCCACAATGCCCTGCTATTTTTTTTTATTGCAGTTGTCCTTGTTGTTTAGCAGGCCCGGGGCAGGTTCGAACCTGCCAGCCTCAGTGTATGTGGCTGGCGCCCTAAGCATTGTGCTATGGGTGCCAAGTCTGCATTAATTTTTTATCCTGAGACTCTGTTGAATTTATTTGTTAATTCCAGGAGTCCTTGGTTGCCTTCTCTTGTCTGGTTGCTTCAGCTGGGATTTCCAGCACTATGCTGTGCAGGTGATGATGGTAGACAACCTTCCACCAGGGTCTAGGCAGGAATGTGTTTAATTTTCCCCTTCCAGCATGATGTTGCCTATTGGCTTGTTGTATATGTTTTTTTTTTTTTGAGACAGAGTCTCATTATGTCACCCTCAGTAGAGTGTCGTCGTGTCATAGCTCACAGCAACCTCCAACTCCTGGGCTTAGGCGATTCTCTTGCCTCAGCCTCCCGAGTAGCTGGGACTACAGGCGCCTGCCACAATGCTTGGCTTGCCAACATCTTCAAGAGTTTTTCAACACTTTTTTCTAAGATTTTTATCCTTTCAGGTCTTAGATTTAAATCTTTTATCCATCTTGAGTCAATTTTTGTAAGTGGCTAAAGTTGTGGGTTCAGTTTCAGTCTTTTACATGCAGTCATCCAATTCTCCCAGCACTATTTGTTGAATAGGGATTCTTTTCCCCCACTGTATGCTTTTGTTTGGTTTATCAAAGATCAGAGAACAATAAGAGAATGGTTTAATCTATAGGTTTTCTATTCTGTTCCATATGTCTATGTCTCTATTTTTGTGCCAATATCATGCTATTTTAATCATCATGGACTTGTAATATAACCTGAAGTCTGGTAGAGTGAAGCCTCCAGATTTGTTTTTATTATGAAGAATAGCCTTGGCTATATGGTTTTTTTTTTTCTTGTTCCATACAAAATGAAGTACTATTTTTTCCAGTTCTTCAAAGTATAATGTTGGTATTTTAATGGGGATTGCATTGAATATGTAGATTGCTTTGGGTAGAATATACATTTTAACATTGCTGATTCTTCCCAGCCAAAACCATGGTATATTCTCCCATTTGTTAATGTCTTCTGCTATTTCTTTTCTTAGAGTTTCATAATTCTTTTTGTAGAGATCCTTTACCTCTTTTGTTAGGCATATTACTAAGTATTTCTTTTTGTTTGTTTGTTTATCAGGCCCAGGCCAGGTTAGAACCCGCCATCCCTGGTGCATAAGGCTGGTACTCTAACTATAAAGCTATGGGCGCACAGCTTATTCCTAAGTATTTCATTTTATCTGAAGTCACTATGAAGGGGATTGTGTCCTTAATTTGCTTCTCAACTTGGAGGTTATTGGCATATAGAAAGGCTATGGATTTGTGGGCATTGATTTTTATACACTGAGATGTTACTGTATTTCTTCATCACTTCCAGGAATTTTGCAGTTGAATCTCTGGGGTTTTCTAAGTTTAAGATCATATCATCAACAAAGAGCAAGAGTTTGACCTCTGCCCTCATTTGAATGCCCTTTATATCTTTCTCTTGCCTGATTGCATTGGCTAGAACTTTCAGCACTATGTTAAATATTAGTGGCAATAGTGGACATTCTTCTGTACTTCCAGTTCTAAGTGAAAAAGCTTTCAGTTTTACTCCATTCAGTATGATATTAGCTGGGGGTTTGTTGTAGATGGCTTCAATCAGCTTAAGAAATGTGCCACCTATGCCTATTTTCTTAAGTATTCTTATTACAAAAGAATGTTGAATTTTATCAAATGCTTTTTCTGTCTCTATTGAGAGGATCATATGATCTTTGTTTTTGCTTCTATTGACATGGTGAATTACATTTATGGATTTGTGTCTATTAAACCAGCCTTGCATATCTGGGACAAAGCCTACTTGATCATGATGTATAATTTTCTTTTCTTTTCTTTTCTTTTTTTTTTTTTGAGACAGAGCCTCAAGCTGTTGCCCTTGGTAGAGTGCCAAACTCCTGGGCTCAAACGATTCTCCTGCCTCCACCTCCCAAGTAGCTGGGACTACAGGCACCTGCCACAATGCCTGACTATTTTTTTGGTTGCAGCCGTTATTGTTGTTTGGTGGGCCTGGGATGGATTTGAACCCGCCTGCTCAGGTGTATGTGGCTGGCACCTTAGCCGCTTGAGCCACAGGTGCCAAGCCACTTAATTTTCTTAATGTGTACCTGCAATCTATTAGTCAAGATTTTATTGAATATTTTTTCATCTATATTCATTAGTGAAATTGGTCTGAAATTCTCCTTTATAATTGGGTCCTTTCCTGGTTTTGGAATCAGAGTGATGTTTGCTTCATAGAATGTGTTGAGAAGGGTTCCTTTCTTCTCAATGTTTGGAATTGGTTCTGTAGTATAAGTACAAGCTCATCTTTGAAAGTTTGATAGAATTCTCATGTGAGGCCTTCTGGTACAGGGCTTTTTTTGTTGGACATTTTTTTTTTTTTTATTGTTTCTTCAATCTCAGTACTTGAGATTGGTCTGTTCTATTTCTTCCTGGTTAAGTCTAGGGAGATGTTGTGATTTCAGGAATTAGACCACATTGTTAAATTTCTGGGCATAGAGTTTTTTGTGGTAGTAAGAAATAATCTGTTGTATCTCTATGACATCAGTTGTTATTTTCCCCTTTTTGTTTCTGATTGAGGTTGTTAAAAATTTTGATTTTCTGTTTCTAGTTAATCTGACCAATAATTTATCAATTTTATTTATCTTTTCACAGAACCAACATTTTGTTTCATTAATTTTCTGAATGATTATTTTGTTTTTGTTTTCAATTTAATTTATTTCTGATTTAATTTTGGTTATTTATTTTCTTCTCCTAGATTTGTAATTGGATTTCTCTTCCTTTTCTATTTCTTTAAGATGATTCATTAGGTTGCTGATGTGCTTTCTTTCTGTTTCTCAGATATATATAGTCTTATCTAATGCAATAAATTTCCCTCTTAGGACTGCTTTTTCAGTGTCACACAGGTTTTAGTGGCCTGTGTCTTCATTGTTGTTATGTGCAAGGAAATTAATAATTTCCTTTTTTAAATCTCTTCCTTGAGCTAACTGTCAATCAGCATAAGGTTGTTTAGTTTCTATGCCTTTGTGTGGAGATGAAAATTTTTGCTGGAGTTGACTTCCACCTTTATTGCTTTGTGGTCTGAAAAGATACAAGATGTAATTTCCATTCTTTTGATTTTGTTGAAGTTTGATTTGTGTACTAGCATATGATCTATTTTGGAGAGTGGTCTGTGGGCTAATGAGAACATATATTCCGTAGCTTTGGGATGGTGTGTTCTGTATGTCTATTAAGCATATCTGCTCTAGGGTTGCATTTAAACCCCTTGTATGTTGATTTAGTTTCTGTTTAGAGAATCTCTCCAGCTCTGTAAAAGGCATATTAAAGTCCCCTGCTATTATGGTATTATAGAATATCATATTGCCCAGACCAATTAATGTCTGTTTTGTAAATCTGGGAGCATTTAAGTTAGGTGTATAAATATTTAGGATTGAAATATTGTTGTATTGTTCCCCTGACCAGTATGCAGCAACCATCTTTGTCTTTCTTGACTTTAGTTGCTTTAAATCCACTTGTATCTGAAAATAAGATTGCAAACCCTCCTTTCTTCTGATTTTTATTTGCCTAAAATATTGTTTTCCAGTTCTTCACTCTGAGTCTTGTTTTGTCCTTAGAGGCTAGTTGTGTTTCCTGGAGACAGTATATAGATGGCTTGTGCTTTTTTATTCAATTAGCCACTGCTGTATCCTCAGTGCCTAAAATAGTGCCTGCCTAGAACTTAATATTATTGAACCAAACTGGGGTCTGCTCACCTGGCACAGTCAGACCAAACACTAAGGACAAGAATCGCAGTAGCAGAAATAGGCTTTATTTCTAATGCACCATGCAAGGAGAATGAGTAGCTACTACTTAAAACTCAACCAGGTAAGGTGGCTCATACCTGTAATCTTAGCATGATGGGAGACCAAGGTGGCAGGATCACTTGAGATGAGAAGTTCAAGACAAGACTTAAGCAGACCCCCCTTCTCCACTATTAATAACAAAATGTAACAATTAGCTAGGCTTAGTGGCATGTACATGTACTCCCAGCTAGTTGGGAGTATAAGTGAGGAGGATCACTTGAGCCTGCTGAGGGCAGCTTGCTGTTAAACTATAGTTGGTGGTTCTGATAGACCCCATCTCCAGGGAAGACGATCTCATGACCTCTGAGCCCAGTTAATTCTTTTGAACCATCTCTCATGGTACAAAAACAAAGAACACCTTCATGCTCTTCCAACCCCCTGGACTTGGGCAGGGATGCAAGTTTTAACTCCCCCAAAGGGGGTATGAAAAAGACAGCTAGCAAAAAATATTGCCATTTTTAAGGCCATTCCCTCTGTTACTATAGGTCCCTCAGGGAGAGATTTAGACATCAGAGTTTAATTACTCCATTTCCCCTTATCTTCAGTTTACAAATGGTAAGTATTTTTGAAAACAACTTAATGCATGGTAGAGTTTTGTGCCCCCGCTGCCACCATGGCCTCCTGCCCTGCAGCTGCCACCACTGCCGCCGCCTGTGTCGCCGTTGCCTTGGGACCGGCTGTATGATTAGACCACAATCTTCAATGAGTAAACATATTCCTCAGTTCTGTGGTGTTCTTGGTCACACATTTATGGAGTTTCTGAAGGGCAGTGGAGATTAGTGCCAGGCACAGCACGACCTCTATGCAGACAAGTGAACTGTAGAAATTCATTACTACTTCACCAAGAAGCCTCGGTGAGAGTGGTTAACCTGGACACAGACTTGAAATCTGTAGAGCATTTTACCAGAGTTCTGACCTGGATGGGGTAAACCTCAGTGCACTTCCTTTCTGTTGCCTCAGTTTTACTGGATGGAAGAATTGCTGCTTCTTATTAGGAGATTCATTTCATTTATTCTTACTTCCAACTTCATCCTCAAAGCACTGAGAATTTCAAGTGGAGTATATTGAAATAGACTTCAGTTTCTTTGCATCATTTCTGTATTCAATTTTTTTTTTCTGTATTCAATTTTTTAAAATTCTTTCATAACCCCTTTGTGTGTTTTTTAACTAAATTAACATGGCTCGAATGAACCACCCAGCTCTTGTAGAAGTCACATATAAGAACATGAGATTTCTTATTACACACAATCCAACCAATGCGACCTTAAACAAATTTAGAGGAACTTCAGAAGTATGGAGTTACCACAATAGGAAGAGTGTGTGAAGCAACTTATGACACTACTCTTGTGGAGAAAGAAGGTATCCATGTTCTCGTAAGTATGATAGTTCCTATGTGCTTACGATACTGTACTATAAAAGTTTAAATAAGCTGCAGACTTCAAAAAGCTTGATTTTTTTTTTTTTTTTAAGTTAAGATATTATACAGTATCTTAATTTCCAAATAAAGAAAGATAAAAGATAAGCAGTGATGGGCAGCACCTGTGGCTCAAAGGAGTAAAGATTGAGTATTCAGTCACTTTTTATTGACAGTAGGGTCTAATAAGATGCAATTCAGCATATTAAAATAAAAATTCTTTTGAAACATTTGGATGTTAGGAACTTAGAGCTATTAGTGTAGTATTTATATTAAAGATCTATAATATTTAATGTTCTTTTGCTTTAGGACTGGCCTTTTGATGATGGTGCACCACCATCTAACCAGATTGTTGATGACTGGTTAAGTCTTGTAAAAATCAAGTTTCGTGAAGAACCTGGTTGTTGTATTGCCGTTCATTGTGTTGCAGGCCTTGGGAGAGCGCCAGTGCTTGTTGCTCTTGCATTAATTGAAGGTGGAATGAAATATGAAGATGCAGTACAATTCATAAGCTTTTAACAGCAAGCAACTTTTGTATTTGGAGAAGTATCGTCCTAAGATGCGGCTGCGCTTCAAAGACTCCAATGGTCATAGAAACAACTGTTGCATTCAATAAAACTGGGGTGCCTGATGCTATTGCCTTGGAAGTA
>CAUYPK010010564.1:0-18289 GCA_963574355.1 Loris lydekkerianus
AGACTTGTTCACTTAAGGCTTTAACACCTTTCCAAACCAACAATTTTATCTTAATCCAGCTTACGCTTGCTAATAAATGAAATGCATGCACTTCGCAGACATATATGCCATTGAGCCTCTGCATTCAGTACCTGGCAGTGAGAAAGTATGCTTTCCTAACAGGTCAGTACTGAAGGCTAAGAATGAGAAATCCAACTAAACACTGATACTCTCTCACCCCAGTAATGTTATCCACACTTTTGTACCCTCGTATTAGAAGAAATCCACTGAATTTAGTTCAATTCTCCACAAATAAGCATCATCATTACAATTTTCAATTCTGAGCAAACAACCTCTAATCTGTTATTAAGGGAAAAAAGATATTCTCTCATGTTAAGACCATCTCCTGGCCCTTCATTTTTTACTACAAGGGTATAGATTAAGATCATGAAAATCCAGTTTCACATATGGCACTAAGAAAATGGAATGCCATATAAAAATAATCCTCCTCACCCACTGGGGACGCTGATGCTTTCATACTGGGTCTTCAATGACAATAACTGATGCTGCCTCCAAAGGAAGAGTTCTACAGGAAGTGTTTGAGTTAAGGTTTTTCTAAAATTATTTCTGAGATGGAGAAAGGCAATTTCATACCAACCCCCCCCAAAAAAAAAAATCTGGAAAAACTATAGATGTTAACTTTTGCTTTAAATACCAATGAATGAAATAGATAATAAGGAGAAAAGATTTTAAAAAAAGACTCATGAACAGCCCAACAGAGACCAAATTCTACAAGTGGAAATTTTAAAGCCCATTCAGTAAATCTTTCCTAAATTCAAACAACCACTATAATAACTGATTTTAAGTCCTCAACTCACAGAATTAAGAGCTCTTAATGTGTCCTTTGCCCTCCTATTCAGAAATATTTTCCCCTAGAATTTCTGCAAAAGTGACAGACACACCTGCAGTATGTGAGAACATGAGAGATGGTCTCGCCTTTTTCATGAAGTGAAAAATTACTTTTTGTAACTTTAAATGAAAAAGGAAGGTACTATGGAGAAATGAAATTTCACAACAGTATAAAAGCAAAGACTGGCTGAAATCTATTATTTTATAAGTAAAAATAATAACAATAACCCACTATATAATTGACTCCTCCTCGGTGAACAATCTATTACATGTTCTTTGATGAGCTTACCACAGCGGACACCTGCTGTAACTGCAAGGCCAGGGTTCCGCCCCCTTTCTAGTTCTCTGTGCACAAGGTGATGCCACCTACTACAAGGTAGTCATAGAGACAGGTGAGCTCAGGGATCTCGTCTCCTCAACCTACTAACTCAGCAGGAGTTAAGTTCACCCACCTGAGCCATGGCCTCCAATATGTATCTGTTCATAATTTTATGAAGCATCTAAATGCCATTCATTAGTTAAAAAAAAAAAAAAAAAAAGAATAGAAAACTCTGGACCAAGTAAATTGTAAACTTAAAAAGTTAAGAGGGATACCAATTACATTGACATCACTTTCTTTAAAAAATAGAATCACTTTCTTTGAAATCAACCACAGTAGTAAGACGTGTTTTTCTTTTTAGGTACCCCATTATGGCACACAGTTTTACCCAGCAAATTCTGCCAGCTTCCAAGTCCTGGGATCCTGACCTGCACCAGCACATCGGGCAGCATTACCTTCCAAAAGTGTGAAGAAGAGCACATGTCACCTCTGGGCAATGAGAGATTTGACAAAGACTCTTGGCTTATCAATGCCAGACTTAGTTGGAGAGCTTTTCTTGTTCTATTAGAAAAGTTCATGAGAAAGCTTTGAATAGGATCAGTCCAGAGAAGTAAAACTCTTTTACTTTCACTGTCCAAACATCAGTCAATGTACTGGGAGAGCCAGTGGAAACCCTCACCGTAGCCTTGCCTCTTGAGCACACTGCACATGAACACTTCCATGGGGTGGGCATTCAGCTCCTTCAGAGTCACATTCCCCTTTCCTGTGGTCTGTCCATAAAGCCCAAAAATCTCACGGAGTTTTTCTTCACTGATAGCATCTGTTCTGTCAATTTTGTTACCCAAGATAAGGATTGGCACATTGGATATTGTTTCATCAGTCATTAAAGCATTAAGCTCAACTTTGGATTCCATCAGGTGAGAATGATATGCACAGTCCACTAGGAAGACAATCCCATTAATTGCTGGGAGATAATTTTTCCAAAGCCTACATGCTTGCTCATGCCCACCAAGATCGAAAGTTGTAAAAGTCATTCCAGCAATTGTCAGTTCTTCTGATGTCGGATGCGGTGTTGGAACGTGTTGGCCCAATCTGTCATCTTTGAGCATGTGAAGAAGAATGGTTTTGCCTGCATTGTCCAAACCCAAGAATACAAGTTTTCCAGATTTTTTGTAGAGTCCTAGGAACTGGAGCACTCTGCTGAAGCCATTGTAGATCCACTCAAAGATGAAAGACATTATTAATGTTTACTACAGCCCGAGAGGGTTCCTCCGGCAAGGGCAGGCAGCGAAGACCCTCCCTTACTGCTCACAGACAGCAGCACCCGGGACCACCAGCTACTCTCTGGATCTCTTTTCTTTGGTCTTTCTTTCTTATTTTTATTTTTTGAGACAAGGTCTCACCCAGGCTTAAGTGCAGTGGTGTTATCATAGCTCGTCACAACCTTAAATTCCTGGACTTAAGCAATTCTCCTTCCTCAGCCTCCCAAGTAAATGCTCGTACAGATGGGTACCAGCATGCCTGGTTAATTTTTATAATTTTTGTAGAGGGTCTCACTCTGTTGTCTAAATTGGTCTCAAACTTTTGGCCTCAAGTGACCTTCCTATGTAGGTCTTCCAAAATGCCGGGGGTTAAAGGCATGATTCACTGCACTTGGCTCTAAGGCCATCTTTTCAAATGGTAGGGGGACCATATATCCTGGTTTGCTAGACAATCCCAGTTACATCTATTATCCTACTTATCTATGGCACTATCTCTCTTTCAAATGTGACCTTGTTTGGGATGATAAATGGTCACCCTAGTTTATGTTTGTCGAATGACTGCCAACCATGATTAGGGCATCATGTTTCTCTGTTCATGTCTAGCTGAAAATAGAAGACGCTGCTTTCTTAAAAGTACCCAGTAATCCTCTTATAAGCCCAGCATCGCAGAGGGCAAAATGAACAAGAATCATGGCTAGAGTAAAGCATGTGAAGGGGTGAAGGGCAGGCTTCCCTTTCATCCTCTGAAGTTTCAGTAAAAAAGTAACTCACAAAAGGCACAGATTAATTGGAGAAAAGGCATACAAATTTATTTACCATGAAAGCAGAAGGAATCAGAGTGATTACTTACCCCTAAGGGTTTCAGGAGCTTAAATGTCATCCTGAAAAATAGGTTATGGGAGAGAGGAGAAAAGAAATTCTGGTGAGGGGATTACTAGGGAGAATGAATGGAGCAGAGAAGACAGATTAACCTGTAAATTATCTTGAGAGGGCCTGTTCTAGTGTGGTGACATTAGTGGTCTTATAGGGAAGGAAAGAAAAACCAGTTGTTCCTTTTGGTGGGTCTGGAGCTTAGGAAGATAAAAGAACTTCAACCTCTTGCTGTGCTTTGAGAGAGAAGGTGGAGGGGAGAATATCAGAAAGCTGGTAAGGCTTCTTCAGTTTAGCATAACAAGGTGGCATATTTTGGGGTGTCAGTTTTTGAGCCCCAACAGATGCATTGATTGGCTTACATAATCAGGGTCCACTCTGACAGTAGGGGATGGAGCTGATGGTTGGGTCTATGTTGGGAGGCTTGGAGAGGGATTAAATATGGAGAAGAAACCAATAAAGGTCACTCTACTCCTCCTTGCCACATCCACTATCATTGCACCTGTTTAGGCTCAGCATCTCTTACTCAGACTACTACAGTCAACTTGCTAATCTCTCTCCTTTCATATTGTCCCATCACTGCCACCAAAGAGATCTTCCTAGCATATAGATCAGATCATGCCACTGCTGGATTCAGTGATGTCATGCCTTCACCCATAACATAAATCCTAAATGCCTTTGGTTATTATATAAAGCTGTTTAATATGGCCCTTGTCTGGTTATCTATCCACCCTCATCCATCTTCATTCTCTTCTTTATATTAATGCTCTCAGCTTTAGCAAAACTGAATAACTTGTAGTACTGCTCACATACAGTGCTTTCTCATACTTTGCTTCCACAAGCCTGCCTCAGTCTTATCAATCCTCATTCTTATCAATGTATCTTTCTATTGTCATCTTAAGTGCTATCTTCTGTGACTCCCTCCTCGAACATTTCAGGTCCTTCTCCTTTGTGCCCACTGCGCTGTGTCATATGGTATAGCCTCTTTTTGGAAAAGCCTAGTATAGTGGTTGGTGGGTTAACTGAAAAAACAATTAAATTTGAGATCTTAACAATAATACATGCTTTAAACATTGTTTAACATCATATATACTGGTGCAGTAACTTATACCTATAGTCCTAGTTACTCAGGAAGCTGGGGTGGGAGCATTGCTAGAGCCCAGGAATTTGAGGCTGCAGTAAGCTAAGATTGTGCCATTGCACTTCAGCCTGGACAACAGAGCAAGACTATCTCTAAAACAAAACAAAACAAAACAAAACAAAACAAAAACAAGCACATTTCTAAAACATTTTTTTACTGAGATGTTTTTAAGATGTATTACCAATACAATCTGCCTTTCTTTTACAAAGTCTATTGAACATAATATAATCTGTCTTTGAAGTAGCATAACTAATAAAAATAGGCCAATGAAAATTTAATGTGGCCTCTCATTTTGTTTTGACAAAAAGCATACTTTTTCATTCTCCTGGAAGCTAGAAAAGTAGATTTGAGATTCTGGTGTGAAGAGAATAGGATTTCATTGCTCTTAATTTCCATCCCTTGCTGGTGAGAGTGAATTCACCCAAGAACCAAAGTTTGGGAACTGAGTAATCTTGGTGGATAAGATTTTTCCTTAAAACTAGGTAGGACCCATGGCTGAGGCAGGGGTAGCCAAGCCTACAAACAGCCAGCCATTTATTCTCAACAGGTTGGAGTCTGAGCTGAGTGCATGTCCTCTCCACTTTTCTATCCTCTGCCCTGCTTGGTTCTTCTTTCTTCCCCCTTTTCCTAGTGTCTGCTCTGAAAGCTTTCCTCCAGTTCTTGGGCAGGGCCAGCAGATGCCCCTAAAGGACCTGCCCCTTAACCTGGGTCTTGCTCCAATTGCTATTGCTCCAGGCTAGCAGCCTGTTACTGCTAGGGCCCAGCTGCTAAGGGACACGAATCTCCAAGGAATCAGAGACCTTATTTCTTCGCTTGACACTGTAGGTCCAATGCCTAGCATTGTGCCTGATAACTTGCCCAACAAATATTTATTGAATAAATGAATGAATGGATGAATGAATGACCAGTAGGTCACCATCCAATGCATTTGCTTAGTTCACCCATGTCCTTTATAGCTATGGATCAATTTAATGAAAATTAATTTCTGTAATAATATCATATCTCTAAAGAGTCTTGGAATGTTTTTTACTCAATTCTACATGCCACCTTTTTCATTTCTTTGGGTTTGTTTCTATTTGAAATTTCTGGACCTCTTCCTATTAAATTTTTTTTTAACTATTCTTTACTAGCCATCTCAATCCTAAGCCTCCACCAAACCTTTTTTGATGACCCCTGTTAAAAGTGGGCATTCCCTCCTGTAAACTCCATCAGCACTGCGGTTGTAAACTCTCCTCATAAGTGCACTGCACAAATTGCTTCCATAACCTTTCTTTTTCCTTTTTTCATTTTATCCTTACCTTTCCTGAGTCAGAATGATGGACAAATGTTACTCCCCTTCTACAGATAAAAAGAGATTCAGAAGAGGTTAATAAGCATGTTCAGGACAGAAGCCCAGAAAATGATGGAGGGACGCTAAAACTCAGACCTTTCCTTCCTCCCAGTACAGTTCTCTTTATACTGCCACACAGTGACTGTGATCATGACCATGTTCTGCTGTGTATTATCACTGTCAGTGTGATCTTCCCTACCAGATTATAAATTCCTCCAAGACCTAATGTCTTTATTAGACATGCTAATAATATTAATTAAGTGACTAAATTAGTCAATGCTCACAACTTTAAGTTCAAGAATAGAAAATAAAATAAAGATTTCTTTTCTTGTAAGCAGATTTTACAATGGGTGTAAAGGGCAAAAGAGCTGCCAAATTGGCACAGGAGCTGGAAAACATTGTAGGGGCTTCCATTGTTGGTTAAGTTTTGCTCTGAAAAGCTTGACTTAAAAATTTGCACAGACACAAAATCATTTGTGGGGAATGAGATGTATTTGCTTGCTTTCATGTTTCTTCTCTGTAATTTCATCTTAAATGTGGCCATTCATTCGGGGGTGGAGTAAGCAAACCTCCTCTTCAGTTGCCCTCCCAGCTGGGAGAACTGAGGCATTAGACTGAAATATCTGTAGCTGGGAATGGGTCAGGCAACCTAGGGCACATCCCTGCTCTCAAGCACTAGAGCTGAACTCTTCAGCCTCTCCCGGCCGGGTATCCCAGAAAACCAACGTTTAAGACATGGGGGCTGAAAACCCCAGACCTTCAAGGTGGTCTGGGGAGGAGGCCAGGTCCCACCCCGCAATGCGAATTTGAAAGAAACAACAAAAAAAAATCCTACACAGCCCAGGGTCCCCAGATAGAACTCTGACTCCGGGCTTTAATGGGACTTGGAACCGAGCCCAAGTGACAACGAGATCTTCGGGGCCCCGCCTTCGCCATCACGGCGGCTGCAGTGGCTACAAAATCCGCGAACGAACTTGTGCTAACTAGTTTGTCCCTGCGGCCGCCTCGTAGGCGGGGTCCCTGCTCCCGGCGTCTCTCCTGGCCGCATCACCATGGCTGCCCGTGCTGGCGTCGCCCCTGCCGGTGAGGGGCTGCGCTACGCCGAGTACACGTCGCACTCGGCCAAACGGCCGGACGCCGACATCGGCCAGCAGGGACTGGTGAGTCCTGCCGGCGGCTCGGGCTCCTGTTCTTCGTACCCCGGAAACTTGGCACCCCGCATTCTTTCTCCATTTCGGTCCTATCGCTGGTTTATTCTGCCCGAGGCGGCTGTGTGCCGGGCTTTGTAGGGGACACAAACAGGAAAATAGGCAATTGAAGATACAGTATGATAATTGTGATTACGTTGGAGTCTCCTATCCTATATAGACACCCTTGTCCAATGTCGAGGGGGATTGGTGGGGTTAGGGATGCTTCTTGGACAGAGCTATAGTTAAAAACTAAGACCGGAATGAGTAAGCGGGTTAACTCAGCAAAGATAAGAGGAAAAAGTGTTTTAGGCATCAGTAGTAAGTAGTATTCAAAGTCTCCGGCAGGAGACAGGGCTCAGTGGGAAACTGCAGGTGGTTTATTCTGCCGAAATGTAGAGGAGGGAAAAGGAAGCGTCCAATAGAAACATAACGGGAGCTACGTGTGCGTATTTAAGTTTTCTGTAGCTATGTTAAACAAGTAAAAGAAACGGGAGGACTTAATTTTAACTATGTATTTTATCTAACCTGATGCATTCACGGTTGCACAACAGGTAATCACCATAAACATTATTAATGAGATTCCTCTCTCTCTCTCTCTCTCTCTCTTTTTTTAAAGAGACAGAGTCTAAATTTGTTGCCCTTGGTAGGGCGCTGTGGCGTCACAGCTCACAGCAACCTCCAGCTCTTGTCCTTAGGCGATTCTCTTGCCTCAGCCTCCCAAGTGGCTGGGACTACAGGCGCCCACCACAGCGCCCCGCTATTTTTTGTTGTCGTTGTTGCAGTTTGGCCGGGACCAGGTTCGAACCCGCCACCTCGGTATGCGCCCTACTCACTGAGCCACAGGCGCCGCCCAGTGAGATTCTTCTTAATAGGTGTTGTTTTTATTTTTGTTGTTTTTTCCTTTTTTTCTTTTTTACCCCTAAACCAAATGTGTATGTTACATTTACAGCTCATCCCATTTGGACTAGTCCCATTTCAAGTACTCAGTACCCCCCTTTGGCTGGTGGCTACCTTTTTGATCAGGGGAGTTTCCAGAGATCAGAGGAGCAAAAAACAAGACATATATAGCATCTGGTAAACCCTGTGAAAGAGTTGGACACCTTGAATTTAGTGGTGCCATTTTGATGAGTTTAAGCAAGGCAGTGGGATATTATAAAGTTCTCTCATGCTTTGTGTAGGAAGAACGGATACTAATATGGAAAAAGTCCGGAAACGTGACTGTTTTATCCTTTTTCCATCCTACATTCCATGCTACACTGGCCCACAGTGATATATATAACTTCCCTTTAGATACACAGCACAAGTCCATACCATTTGTTTACTTGTCATATGAGGTCTGATGGTTAAGTTCGTGAACTTGTCCTAGAAAAATCACTACATATCTCATTGCTGAATTATCACTGGTCACCTTCAAAGTACTCTCCTTGGAAAGCTGTGCACCTACTCCAGTGCCTAGCCTGACCTTCAAAGCAATTTTGGATCTCCTTTTTCTAGAATGGCCATCAGAGCTATCATCTTGTTGGCCTTGATGTCCTGAATGTCATCAAATGTCTTCCTTTTAATATTTCCTTTATCTTCAGGTAAAGAACAAAGTTACTGGGGGCCAGATCAGGAGAGTAGAGTGTTTCAATACAGTTACTTCTTTACTGGCTAGAAATGTCTTCACAGACAGTGCTGTTTGGGCTGGTGCATTGCCGTGATATAAGAGCCATAACTTTCTCCTGCCAGGATTTTTGGTTATGATTTTCCTGTTTCTCTACTGATGTTTATTTGTTCTGTTTCACATAGTCAGCTGACAATTATGATGCACAATTCAATGAATATTTGCAATGTTTTTCATTAGTTCTGCTCATTATTGGCCATCTTGACCTCTTTTCATCAGTGATGGGCTTTTTCTCCCCTCAAAAAGAATTTAATCATTTGTATACTGCTGTTTTCTTCATGGTATTATCCCCATAAAATTGTACTAACAAATCTTCTATTTCACTTACACTCTTGCCAAGTTTAATAAGAAATGTAATGTTCATTCATTGTTCTAATTCAACCTTTGACATTCTTGGCGATTGCACGCAAAAACATGCAACAATAATGGACTCCACTCAGCAAGACACAGCCACGTATCCATACAAACACAGCTGTGACATACTGATACACTAAGGCTATCACAGGTCACTGAATTGCTTGTACAGTGCTGCCAATGTAAGTGCACAATGGTAAGTTCATGAACTTAATTGTCACACCTCATACATTGTCTTGTGACCTCATTTATGTTGACCCATCATTTTCTAGCACTTTCTAAGTTTCCTACAAGCAGATGTTAATGAACTGACAAGGGAGGGGGTTCATCGTTGCTCCTTGCACATAAAGCCAATTACTGAGACAACAAAGTTTGTTAAGGAAGAAAAGATTATTGCAGTAGACAAGAATACTGGGAGGGGGAGATATGCTCTGCCTCAGATCTGTCTCCCTGATCAATATTTCTGGAGGTGAAATGAATAATACTTTAGGTGAGTGAGCATCATTACATGTTTGGGCAGGGTATGCAACCATAGTGAGGAATGCTGGTACATACATGTACATTCCATGAACAAAAAATGGCAAAAAGTCCAGGGTAGGGATTTTAGTATTATAATGAACTGGGGCTTAACATAGGTCATTCTTTTAGCCTTGTGAGGAAGGTCAGTCAGTGGGTCCTTGGGTGCAATCTGTGGTGGTCTATCACTTATCTTCTCCTATAGTTATCTCTTGTAGTTATCTGTTGACTGTAAGGAGGTTCTACTGTTTCTGGGGGGAAAAACTCAAGGGAGTACATTAGTACAACTAAGTTACAAAGCTTCAGTCAGCAGATGTTATTGAGCTCTCTATTTTCTTCCAACTTTGGAAGTGTGGAACTGGAGCTGCTAAGCCACTAATGCTGAGTCAAAACTCACTGCTGGTAGTACCAACAGTGGTAGTACCAACCCAAGGCTACTCAGAACAGTCACCTCCAGCCACAAGGTGAGCACTGAAAACTCATTTGAAATATGTGGGAACTAAAAATATTATTAAAAAGAAAATACTTTCTTGCTTATGGAGCTGGTTAGCAGACTGGATGTCTACTTCTATCATAGCAACCTCTCAATGTGGGAGTACTCAATTATTACTTGATTAGCTGATAACATTTCTGGAGCAAAGAATCAGATGGGCTGCCTAGGAAGTCTTCAGAAAGCAAATATGGTTTCACTCAACAAACATTTCTTGAGCACTGCCAGGTATCATCCTAGTGAACAAAACAGAAGTTTGAAGTAGCAAACTCTTTGAGCTCAAACTATGTTAGATTTATTCTTTATCATAACTCTGTGAAGATCCATTTTTTTTTTTAACATTTATTTATTCATTTTATTTATTTATTTATTTATTTATTTATTATTTTTGAGGTAGAGTTTCACTTTGTCACCCTTGGTTGAGTGCTGGGGCATCGTAGCTCACAGCAATCTCAAACTCTTGGGCTCAAGTGATCCTTTCACATCAGCATGCTGAGTAGCTGGGACTACAGGCACCTGCCACAGTGCCTGGCTATTTTAGAGATGGGGGTCTTGCTCTTGCTCAGGCTGGTCTTGAACCGTGAGTTCAGGCAATCCACCTGCCTTGGTCTCCCAGAGTGCTAGGATTACAGGCATGAGCCACCAAGCTCTTAATTATCACTTAAGAAAGGAGAAAGCAGATATAGAATAAGTAACTTGCCCAAGATTATTCCTCTAATAAGTGACAGATCTAGAATCCAAAATCCTACACTTTCCACTATGACTTGCTGACTTAGAAATAAGGCTTTCTGGACAGGGTGTTCAGTCTGTGATATAAACAGATAAGATTTAATAGAAGGAATCTATGGAGAGTTGTAAAAATCTCAGTGTGAGGCTGATTGGAAGGCATTTGGGAGCTATTTGAAGGTGGAACTAACATTAGTAGGTATCACATCTGTAGGTATTTTTACTTGGAGGAGAAAAGAGAGTCTATAGAATCCAAGATAGCAGTTAAGAGGCATCTTCAGTAGTCCAAGACATGAAGGCTAAAGGATAGGGCCATGATTCTCAACCCGTTTTTGCCCTGAGATATCCTGAAATCCTGATGTGAGAAGCATATGCAATAAATCTGCCTGTAAACATAATTTTTAATATATTCTAATTGAAACATAAAAGTGAAATAAGTATTAGGTAGTAACTTGTCTACTATTTATAGAAATGCTAATGTATGACTATATAAGAAGACATAATGAATTGATCACTAGTTGCTGCATAGTGTAGCAATTCAAAGAATCATTGTGTATGTGACAGCTACAAAGGCAGACTGATTCTCAAGTGTATTACATCAACATGCAAAATACCATAAGGGGCATTGTCCTTGAAAAACTTTTCCCAAATAGTGAACAATTTCTGGTCCAAAACAAAATTGGATTCTTTCCCTCAATTTACAGAGTAGTTGCACTTGTAGAAAATATACTGACTGCAAACATGATATAGATAATAAAGTTTGGGGCAAGTATTCAGGGAGGCACACAGTTCTTTGTTGTGGGAGCTTGCCCGTACATTTTAGGACTTCTGGGATCAATAGTCCCCCATATAACAAATGCTCCCCCTCCTACCCAAATTACTGTATAACCAGAAAGAGCCTCAGAGATTTCCCAGTGTCCATAAGGGACTGTTTTGCTTCTGTTGGCAATCATTTCAGGGAACGGGGAATGATAAGGTAGAGGATAAGATTGTTGATAATAACTTTGGGGAAATTAGAAGTACTGGAAAAATGAGAAGCTAACAAAAGATAAGTCTTAGGAAAGGAAAATACGGCCTAGGTGTGGAACATGTTTGGTAATCTTATTAGAAATTATAGAAAATAATGTTTGTCAATGAGTTGAAAAAACATTCATACTATTTTTTCATTCAATTTATTTTGATTTATGAAATATCTTGTCGTTAAATCTTTTTTTCAAGTAAGCTTCGCTTTAGACACTAAAAATTTACGTTCATTAGCTTGCTAGGAGGTTAAAAAATATAAAAAATAGGGAAAATGCCTATATACTGTCTTGAACAAGATAGTATTTTTTAGATAATTGCTTAATAGTCAGAGGTCATAGTCAAACTTTGCTTCATCAAAGCTGGTTCTGTTGGAAGAGTAGGAAAGAAAGTTAAGAGAATATTATCAAATTTTAAAGCAGTTTGAACAAAACTCAGTTTGTATAAAGTGGTGGCCTTTTGGTTTCTAGTACTTCCTCAAAGTGTCGCCACTAGTATTATTGGAGTAGTGTAACACATATAAGAAAATTAGCCATATACCGTATATACTTGAGTATAAGCCTAGTTTTTTCCGGCACAAATTTTATACTCGAGTATATATGGTATGTTTCATTATATAAACAAGCTTAATACATGAAAGCTAAAACCTATCAAACACAAATTAACAAGCATGTATTCATTACCAAAAAAATAAGAAAACACATGTTTAAATTACAATTATGATATAAAACATGTTTTAAAATACTTTGAAGCTTATCTTGGCAGTCACATGAATTGTATGTGATACATCCATACTTTTAACTCTGATTCTTTCCTCGCTATTTCTTACACTGACCTAGGAGGCTAGAATGTAATAAGCTCTGTGGACAGGGACTTCATTTGCTCTCTGGTTTATACTTCCAGCATGTATAATAGTGCTTGGTCAGTGACCAAACAGAAATTATTGAATTAATGTACATTATCATTATTATTATTATTATTTTATTATTTTTTTTCTTTTTGTAGAGACAGAGTTTCACTTTACCACCCTCGGTAGAGTGCCATGCTGTCACAGGAATCACAGCAACCTCCAGCTCATGGGCTTCTGCGATTCTCCTGCCTCAACCTCCCGAGCAGCTGGGACTACAGGCGCCCTCCACAACGCCTGGCTATTTTTTGGTTGCAGTTCGGCCGGGGCTGGGTTTGAACCCGCCACCCTCGGTATATGGGGCCAGCCCCCTACTCACTGAGCCAGAGGCGCCACCCACGTTATTTTTTTTTTTTTTAATTTATTTTTTGAATATGTTTTTAATGGGAAGGTATAAGAATTTTCTCTTGAATCGCCTAAGCCCAGGACCTGGGGGTTGCTGTGAGCTGTAACGCCATGGCACCCTACTGAGGGAGACAAAGTGAGACTCTTTCTCAAAAAAATAAGAATTTTCTCTTAGTGAATCTAGTTGATAAGAATTTCCAGTTGTCTACTAATGAGTGCCACAAACAAAAATACAAAATTCAGCTTATTTAAAATGTAGCTCATATTGATTGTCCTCTCCCCTTTCTTGGATAATGTCATGGTCAAGTCCACTATCTCCCTTACCTCTAGCATTCAGTCCATCAGTCACTTAGCCTGGTCTCTGTAATTACTTTCTTGCTCTCCTTTCCTATTGCTGGGCTCTTAGTTTTTAATCATCTCTTCTTTGGCCTATGGTGATAGCCTTTAAAATCAGATACTTTACCCTCTCTAAACTTCACACTGCCATCTTTATTTTGCTGCAGTTCAGACTTAGTAATGGTACCGTCCCTTTATATGAGTTTTCCATGGTATGAATTTTTCTCAGGCTGGTGTATGGAATTCTTAATGTACTGACCCCCCCGATGATTTACTTAGTCACATTTCTTTCTTCTTAGTCATATTTTTCTACACTGTGTCTGGGTTGTGCTTCTGTCATTTGTTTCATGAAATTTCATAGTTCTGTGACTTTACTGTATCTCTTCTATCTGGAATTCTTTTCCTGGCAAAATCCTATTCATTGTTTTTCTTTTGAGTCTTACTATTTCACCCGCAGTAGAATGCTGTGGCATCATGGTTCACAGCAACCTCAAACTCTTTGGCTTAAGCGATTCTCATGCCTCAGCCTCCCAGGTAGCTGGGATTACAGGCACCGGCCACAGTGCCTGGCTATTTTTTGTTGCAGTTGTCATTGTTGTTTAGCTAGTTCAGGCCCGGTTTGAACCCGCTAGCCTCGGGGTATGTGGCTGGCACCGTAAATACTGTGCACCGAGTTCCTATTCATTTCTTTTTTTTTTTAAGACTCAGCTCACTAATGTGAAGCCTTCCTTGACCCCAGATCCCCTTTTATAGCAGAGAAAAGTTGTTTTGTCTTACGTATTTCCTGAAAAAAAGGAAAAAATTATTCCTTCTCCTCAAAAGGGGAATGGTAGTTGTGATGGAAAGAAGATGTAGACTATTCACTTATTTCCTGAAATACATAAAGTAAAAGTGAATTTTTTTTGATGCTTTGCAAAGTTAATTTTATTTGTCTTATTTTTTCTTGAGACAGAGTCTCACCATGTCGCCCTCAGTAGAGTGCAGTGGCATCACAGCTCACAGCAACCTCAAACTCATGGGCTTAAGCAGTTCTCTTGCCTCAGCCTCCCAAGTAGCTGGGGAATCTGCCACAATGCCCAGCTATTGTTTTGTTGCAGTTGTTTAGCTGGCCTAGGCCGAAAAATGAAATTTTTATCTTAAATGAAAACTAGGAATTTTTTTATTATAGCATCATCTATAATGTATCATATTTATTTATATCTATATTGGTGTAAGCACCCAGGGTATGAAATGCTCAGAACAAAAACTTGTGTGTGCTGCTGTGGTTGGCATTGTAATTGGCACATGGTAGCCACTTAATTGTCTGTTAAATGGCAGTTAACTTCTATTACTATTGAGTGACTTAATAAACAAACATGGATGTTTGATCTAATTTAATATTGATACTATTTTTTCCCATAAGGTCCTCTTGAATATGTTAGCTTCTAAGGGAGAATAAAATCTGTGTCTGTCTTTCTGCTCTTTCCCCAGAACTTAGCATGGTGCATGCTTGTATATTTATATGATAAATGTTAAATAAATGTTGACTAAGTGAATAGTCTACATCTTTCTTCTTTCCATCACAACTACCAGTCCCCTTTTGAGGAGGAGGAATAATTTTTTCCTTCTTAATTTCCCTCTGGTACAACTGTTGTCTATGTTGAACTCAAATGTTCAGTCTCAAGATAGAAGTTTAAGCATTTTATAACACTTTCAGGCAATTTATATTTATCTAGAAAGTTATTTACTGCTTATGTTGTTTTAGGAGAATAAAATACCTTAGGGAATTTGTAAACAATTTTGATGCCTCCCCCCCCCCCACCCCCCGCAATAGCAGCTATGATGGAGTGGGCTGTTTTCCCAGTTTACAGAATTTTTTTGATTCACAGCAGTGGAACATTTAAAGTAATTTTTCAGTTGGTTTTTTTGTTTGTTTGTTTTCTCTAGTGAATATTTGAAACTATGTAGTAGTAATAGACACCTGACTTAGCCCATTTGGTGATGTGTTGACATTATTTAAATGATGTTTTTTTCTCCTTTTTGAAATATGTTTTTTAAACTAAAAGTATATATTCTTTATTATAGATGGGGACCAAGTTTAAAGAATCCTTATTGTCTCAGCTCCCAACATAGTACCAGGCAAATGGTTTCTGTTCCATAAATCTTTGTTTTAATGATTAAATTAACAAATTAATGAAACAGCTGCCTTGGAGAAAAACAGAGAATTAGGGAATTGTTTTATAGAATGATGAACTGATAGGCTTAAGGAACAAAAATGAGTAAGATAAATGAGACTATTCTCTTCTTTGTCTTTTTTAATGATCAAAAGAGGTCTAAGATACAAGCATCTAATAAATGTTACATGTAATTAAGAGTATACAATTATATTCTGATGTACTCTTCTGAGTCTGAAGACTTCTGATTTACTTTTTCAAGTTGTGGTCATTTTATTTTATTTTTTATTTATTTTTTATTGAGACAGAGCCTTATTTTGCTGCTCTCTGTAGAGTACTGTGGCGACATAGCTCGCCAGCAACCTCAAACTCTTGGGCTCAAGCAATTCTCTTGTATCAGCCTCCCTAGTAGCTGGGACTATAGGCACCCACCAGAACACCACCAGCCCTGGGGCGTGTGGCCGGCACCCTAATCACTGAGCTATGTGTGCCCAGCTGTTTTGGTCATTTTATTAATTATTGATACCTCCAATAACACAAGCAATCTCCTTAGAAGTAGGTTCTGTTTATAAAGTCTGTAAATTTAATTGTTTACTAGATTTTTTGGGAACATCAAATATGTGGAAGCTATAAACTAGGTGTGTGCAGACCAGGATTATTACCCTCAGGAGCAGAGGACAGCAAACTTAATTCGTAAAGGTTAGATAGTAAACACTTTAGGCTCTGCAGGCCACATTGCCTCGGTCACAACTATTCTACTGTTGTAGAGCAAATACAGTCATAGATACTACATAAATGTGGCTATATTTCAGTAAAACGTTTTTTAAAAAAATAATTTGCTCTAGGAGGCAAATTTGAATCAAATTTAAATGCTCAATTAAAAATAGGCTATATTATGTACTGTCCTTTGTGTTCATTCATTTATTCATTCAACACATTTATGGAATGCCACTTCATGAGGTAACGGAGCGAGGCTAAATGCTATAGTGGATACATGGATTTTATCCTCAAGGACTTGACCAGAAACCAATGAATAAACTTGGTCTCCTAGACTGGGAATTGCTCAGTGGCAGTGATTGTGGTGCCCAATTAATTTTTTCGTTTTTGGTAGAGATGAAATCTTGAGATCTGACTTTGTTACCCAGGCTGATCTCTAACTCCTGGCCTCAAGCAGTCTTCCCTCTCAGCTCTATGCTAATGCTTTAAGTGCATGAACTTACTTAATGCATATATAACCTTGTGAGGTATGCATACTATTATAATCCTTTACTTATATAGGTGAATAAATTGAGGCTTAAACTGCTAGAATATTTTGTCTAAGTTCACACAGTTGGGAAGTGGATGAGCCCCAAAGGTATTGTACTTTCTCGCCTCTGTGTTCTTATATCAGAATATTCTTTCTCTTTATCCACTTTTTCCCCTTCAACTGTGTTATTCAAGGTTTAACCAGGAAAATGGACGTAACTCAAATGATACAAAATAAAGGAAATATAATGCAGGGAACCAGTTTCATAGCCAATGGAGTTGTTGAGAAACAAAGCAAGATAGTGAGGCAATCAGAGGTTGGGAGCAGCAACAGCACTGGCACTCCTAGGGCTGGAGGGCCAAAGGGAGGAGTTGGTGTTTTCAGTTCCTATCCAGATTAGCTGGAGCCATGGGTATCTGTATAGAGGGAGCTTGAGTCATAGATCAAAGCCGAGAGGAAGGAGATAAGTATTTGTTCTCTCTCTCTTTTCCTGTCTTCCACTATTGTATCTCACTGGTCAAGCTCAACTGGGAGCCAGCTGACTAGGAGCCTGCTGGATTCGGTTCTCCTTCCACAGAGCAGAGAAGGCAAAGGCCAAAGTAAGGATTGGTAAGTACAAACAGGCCCGAGACAGTCCCCAGACCCACACACTAGTTATAAAGTGATTTGAAGTTCACTGATACTGAGAAATTTCAAAGCATAGTCCCCTGAAAGCAGTGTTTCAAAACACTATTTTAAATGTTGGGTATTCTCTTAGCCCACAGAAGTCTGTATAACCTACAGTGTAAGGGAAATAGAGTTTTATTTTACAGAACTCCGTTTTTACTGTCTGTGCTCTCAGAACATTATAATATTTCAATGCTATTAGAGATGAAATAAGTACTGTTAGCTGTCTTGAGAATGTAATCATGTATAATACTTTTTCCTTTTAAATAGGCTTTATTTTTTTAAGTAGCCTTAATTTATATGCAAAGTTCTCACATACCCTACACTCAGTTTCTCCTATTGTGTTAGGATGCCACATTAATTACAGTTAACAATCCAATAGTGATGTACTATTATTAACCAAAGTCCTCATTTTATTGAGATTCCCTTGCTTTTTTCCCATTGTCCTATTGCTGTCCCAGGATCCCAACCAGGGCACTGTATTATGTTTAGTTCACAAGTCTATTTTGGCTCCTCTTGTCTGTGATGCTTTCTCAGACTTGCCTTGTTTTTGATGACTTTGAGAGATTAGAGGAATACTGGTTAGGCATTTTGTGGAATACCCCTCTAATGGAATTTCTCAGATTTTTTTTTTTTTTTTTTTTCCCAAGGTATAAATCTGTCTCCTTTTATTTTTTTTTTCTTTTTTTTATTATAGATAAAAATACGCACCATAGATGTGTCCCAACCCATTACCTTCCCTCCACCCAAACCTCCCCCCTCCCTTCCCCTTCCTTGGTCCTTTCCCCATAGTCTTGTGGTATAGTTGGGTTATAGCCTTCATGTGAAAGCTATAGTTTAGCTTCATAGTAGGGCTGAGTACATTGG
>CAUYPK010010566.1:0-14162 GCA_963574355.1 Loris lydekkerianus
TATAGGTACTAGTTCTTCTTTAAAGGCTTGGTAGAATTCTGACATAAAGCCATCTGGTCCTGGGCTTTTCTTTTTAGGGAGATTTTGTATAGTTGATGCTATTTCAGAACTTGATATAGGCCTGTTCAACATTTCCACTTCATTCTGGCTAAGTCTTGGTAGGTGGCGCACTTCCAGGTATTGGTCGATTTCTTTCAGATTTTCATATTTCTGAGAGTACAGTTTCTTGTAGTATTCGTTAAGGATTTTTTGAATTTCTGAGGGGTCTGTTGTTATTTCATCATTACGATTTCTGATGGATGAAATTAGAGATTTTACTCTTTTTTTTTTTCCTGGTGAGGTTGGCCAAATGTTTATCTATTTTCTTGATCTTTTCAAAAAACCAACTTTTGGATTTATTGATCTGTTGCATAATTATTTTTTTTTTCAATTTCATTAAATTCTACTCTCATTTTGGTTATTTCTTTTCTTCTGCGGGGTTTAGGGTTGGAGTGTTCTTCCTTCTCCAATTGCTTGAGATGTCCCATTAAGTTATTAACTTCCTCTCTTTCTGTTTTCTTGAGGAAGGGTTGCAATGCTATAAATTTTCCTCTTAGGACTGCCTTTGCAGTATCCCAGAGGTTCTTGTAATCCATGTCTTGATTGTTGTTTAGTTTCAAAAATTTGGTGATTTCCTTCTTAATGTCATGTATAACCCATCTATCCTTCAGCATAAGGTTGTTTAGCTTCCATGTTTTTGTATTATGGGTATGTAGGTTCCTGTTGTTATTGAGTTCAACTTTTATTCCATTATGGTTTGAGAAGATGCAAGGAATAATTTCTATTTTTAAAAATTTGCTGAGGTTAGATTTGTGGCCTAGGATGTGGTTGATTTTGGAGTATGTTCCTTAGGCTGTTGAGAAGAATGTGTATTCAGTTTTGTTGGGATGAAATGTTCTGTAGATGTCTGTTCAGTCCAGATGTTGAATGGTTACGTTTAAATCTAAAATTTCTTTGCTTAGCTCTTTTTAAAGGATCTATCCAGCACTGCTAAAGGGGTGTTAAAATCTCCAACTACTATAGAACTGGAGGAAATCAAGTTGCTCATGTCTGTTAGAGTTTCTCTTATAAATTGAGGTGCGTTCTTGTTGGGTGTATAAATATTAATAATTGAAATTTCATCATATTGTGTATTAACTTTAACAAATATGAAATGTCCATCCTTATCCTTCCTTATTTTGGTTGGTTTAAAGCCTATTGCATCTGCGAATAGGAGTGCAACGCCTGCTTTTTTCTGCTTTCCATTTGCCTGGATTATAGATGACCATCCCTTCACCTTGAGGCTCTCGTTGTCTTTTCATGTATGATGCACGTCTTGGATGCCGCAGATATCTGGCTTTAGTTTTTGTATCCAGTCCGCCAACCTATGCCTCTTTAGAGGACAATTTAAACCATTCACATTAATTGAGAATATTGATAAGCCTTTTTGGAGTCCAGTGGACATTTGTAATCCTTTTGCTACTGTGGAAGTTGAAATTTGATCAAAAGTTTCTGGGTGGATTTACTTTTGTGGTGGAGGGTTACACTGGTCTTTATGGCAAATAGGTCTGAGAATATCCTGGAGAGCTGTTTTAGTTATGGCAAATTTCTTCAACATGTGAATGTCATTGAAGTATTTAATTTCTCCATCATAAATGAAACTTAGTTTAGCTGGGTACATGATCCTGGGTTGAAAGTTATTTTGTTTTAGGAGATTAAAAGTCGATGACCATCCTCTTCTAGCTTGAAAGGTTTCAGCAGAGAGATCTGTAGTTGTTCTAATATTCTTGCCCTTGTAGGTGATGGTTTTTGTTCATCTGGCTGCTTTCAGAATTTTCTCCTTCATATTAACTTTAGTGAAATTGATTATAATGTGTCTAGGGGATGTCTTATTTGGGTTGAGTCGTTCTGGAGTTTTGAAACTGTCTGCTATCTGAATTTCAGAATCTCTTGGCATGTCTCAAAGTTCTCCTTCATAATCTCATGGAGAAGAGACTCTGTGCCTTGTGAAGCCACTTCGTCACTTTTGGGGATCCCTATTAGATGAATATTGATTTTCTTCAAATTATCCCAGAGCTCTCTGAGAGAGTGATCTGTTTTTGCTCTCCATTTCTCTTCCTCTTTGAGAGTTTGGGAGCATTGAAAAGCTTTGTCTTCAATGTCAGAAAATTTTTCTTCTGCTTGTTCCATTCTGTCATTGAGGGATTCTACTGTGTTTCTCAGATCGTTGAGGGCTGCAATTTCTTGTTTCAATGTGTCAAAAATCTTTGTCATTTGGTCTTTGAATTCGTTGAATTCCTGAGATATCTTTTGGGTTACTGCTTGGAATTCTAATTCAATCTTAATAGCTATCCAGATTCTGAATTCAATTTTGGACTTCTCAGCTATTTGTTTGTGCATGGGGTCTTATGCTGTATCTGCCTCATTGATCCTTGTGGGAGTTGATCTACTCTGATTATTCATAGTGCCAGAGTTTTTCTGTTGATTCACCTCATGATTGTTTTTCACTGTTCCTCTGGCCATCCTCAGAGTTTGGGAGGTGTCTCTCGAAGATTAGACCCCAGCGGTATCACTCTATTGTTGCTAGATCTTTGTAGGGAGTGACCCTGTGTAGTTCCTCTGGGGCTGCCCCAGCAAGGGAGCTATGGTTGTGGAAGCAGCTCTGGAGTGTGACACACTCAGATCCAGCAACAGAGTGGGAGGTGGTGTGCATGGTTCTGGGAGTGCCTGGCGCCTAGTCAGTTTTGCACAGAGAGCCCAAGGCTCCAGATGTCTCTAGCCAGGAGAAGGGCTCTGTGCAGAGGCAGGGAGGGTTCCAGAGGGCACTCGCCTACCAGAGTCACTGGCCAGACGAGCAAGCCTGTGTGTAGGCAGGGAGGGTGCAAGAGGGAGGACGCAGGGTTGCACGGCTCCTGCAGTTCCTTGTCAGGGCATGTGGAGGCCCGACGGGCATGGGTCGTGGGTCAGGTGTTGCGGTGCAGCTCTTATGGAGGTCCGGGTGGTGCCATGCTTAGGAGTTTGAGGTTGCTATGAACTGTGATGTCACAGCACTCTACCCAGGGCAACAGCCCAAGGCTCCAGTGTGCCAAAACCGGTCTCACTCTGTCCCTGAGTGTTAAGGCTGTAAGGCAGCTCAGTCCCCACCTTTAGGCTGCCCAGTCACTAGGTTACTAGCTCCCGCCTGATCCTTGCTCTGCAACCCTGAGGGTGGAGCTTGCCGGGGCAGGTCTCTCGCAGTGGCTCCCTGCAGCCCACAGCTGAACACTATTAGCTCTGTCCGGCTCAGTGGCTCAGTCTGGGGCCCTAGACCATGCCCAAAGTTCTTCGCACTCCCACTCAAGCTCTACCCAAGGCAGTTCAACTGAGTGCCATGTCCAAAAACACCAAAACAGTTCACAGGTAAGGCCTTTCTGGTTTGCAGTCTCACTGCTGCTTGTATTTACGGCTGCCGGTGGGATTAGGTCAATTGAACACATGCAACCACTTGCTAGTTTTCCACTGTTTTTGTCCTCTTGGGGTCCAGAAATCCCTTGCTGACTCCCATTATCTTCAAAGGGATGATTATAGGCAGATCCCATTAGTCAGAGATGCCTGAAGTCTTATCTCCCCAGACTCACTGTGCTCAGTTTCAGGGAAGCTGTTACTCGGCCGCCATCTTGCTTCCTCTCTTTAAGATTGAATGCTACCAGGTTCTGTCAATTGCACCTCCAGCCTTAAGCGCCTTTATCTCATTGGAAAGAGCCCTCCAAATGTCCCTTTAGTTTTGGACTTAATAGATTGCAAATGACGTAGGGGACAACTGAAAGCCTGTGTGAGCAGGGAGGATAACCTTTCCAAGTGATGGCTGACACATTGCTCAGTGTTTTCTGTTTTCCAGGTCCAGAGCTTCCTGGGTAGAAGTCTGGAAGAATGTCATCATGGAGCTCAGGGTACTTGCTGAACTCCAACTAAATAAGTCTGTGATTAAATTATTTGAAGCTCTAATGTAAATGTTTTTAGGATAAAATCCTTTGGTAATCATGTCAAGTGCTGAGTGTATTTTTTTCAGTAAACACTTGAACTTGTGCCAGCTTTTACTCAGCAGTGTCCAGCCTGGGGGGATGTAGAAGTCTTATCTTCAAAGCCAGTGGGTTGGGTAGATTTCAGGCATCTCCTGGAAATAAGGAATTCTGATAAGACTTTCATGGCCTGGCCCATGCTTTTAGTGTCAGTTTTTTCCCCCTCCCTCTTCTTCATTTAACTTTTAAAAATAAAGATTTCCTGTAACACACTCAAAATGACAATCTTTGAAGAAAGAAAATTTGTGAAGGGGTTGCCTTCCGTGTCTCTTTCTCTGGCTCACTATTCCTTAAGTTCAGAGCATCCAGTAGCAGAGTGGGGGTCACTGGGGGGAACATGAGCTTCTTGACACAGCTCCCCCCCCCCCATGTTGATACTGAGAACACTGACACAAGTAGTTCTGGAGTCACAATTTTTCTCTAATAGCTCAAAACAGATTTTTTTTTTTTTAATCTCTTCTTACTTAAAAGCAGAGGTTAGAGAAGGACATGTAAGGGTTTGTGAGGTTTCCACATGGGGAGGGAGGGGGAAGTCATCTGATCTGAAGGAACAGACTGAGCATTAGGCAGGGCTGGGAAGGGTTGCCCAGGTGTGGGGGAAGGCAGGATGTCTGAAAATGGCAGAGAACAAATGAGAGGTGATTGTGTACCAGGCTCCATGCCAGGCATTGCTCATGTTCCATATGTTGTGCTTAGAATAGTCCTATAAGGTAAGAATTCCCTTAGTTTCGCTTCCTCCGAATGTAGATTCTGAGATGAAGACTTGATGCAGGTAGCTTATTGGGGAGTTAATTCCAGGGAGCAGGAGTGAGGGAGCCCAGAGACTGGGTCAGGAATTAAGGAGACATCTGTCTGGAAGTCACCTCCTGAAATGGACACAGAAGTTCTCCCACTACTTTTTCCTTGAAGGAATGGACACAGACCAAGAGTGAAGGGCCCCTGAGACACCTGCTATGGGTATTATGTTCATTTTAAAGCTGAAGATCAAAAAATTTCAATCCCTTGCCCAAATTTACATGGCCAATAAATGACAGAGCAGGGATTTGAACTGAGGTGGGTTGCAGCTGCAAAGCTCGTACTCTTATCAGCATATTCTGTTGTCCTCTTAATCATATATTTAAAATATATATTGTCAAGACTGAAATGAATTGTGATGGATTTTAATATCAATGTTGACATGATATTTTTCTAATAGTCATTAATTCTTCCAGCCCTAAAAATGATGCTTAATCTCTGACTCCACTATAGTAACCTGAATAAGAGGAGTCACATTCCTGGGGGCAGTCAAGAGATGACTTCATATGATCTATGAGGGAAATTAACTAACCCTGTGAGGATTTAATCCAGGCATACAATTTCAAAAGGCATAACAATAGGGTCTGAGGTAGATTAAAGATGCTCACAAATTCTTTGCTATTCTTCTGTCGAAAGTGGAGTCTAAATTCCCTTCCCCTAAATACAGGCTGGACTTAGTGACTTGCTTGACAGTCAAGGCAGAAGTGACTTAGTGGGACTTCCAAGGTTTGCCCATAGGAATTCCCACAGCCTGCAGCCTGGTCTCTTGAATGGAATCTCCACTGTTGGCGTTGTGAATACCATTGACAGTATCCGGCTGCTCTGAGTTTGCCATGCTGGAGAGGCTCCAGGTCAGTGCTCCAGGTTAAGTTTTCCATCGAGCCCCACATTCCAACTGTCCTGCCAAGAGGCCAGATGTATAAGACACCCTCCAGACCAGACCATCTCCCAGCTGAGTGCCACCTCTGTTGGTGCCATGGGGAACAGATGAATCACTTAGCTGAGCCTTGCCCAAATTTTCGATCTACAAAATTGAAAGGTGAAACAACATACTTATTCTGTTAGGCCTCCAAGTCCTGGGGTAGTTACTCAGCAGTAGATAACAGGAACATGGCCACCACTTTCTATTTCTTCTCATCACTGTGTATTACCCTTCTGAGTAGACCATGTAGCATCTTTAAATTTAGGCCAAAATGTTAGGTTGAAATCCAGTGGTTTGGACTAAGTTCTGACATAGACTCATTTAGTAATCAATGGGAAGTTTGGAAATTTCTTTCTTTCGCTCTTTTAATCATGCACACAATTTTGAATCAAACATCTGAAGAAGCTTTCCTAGTAGGTAAAAACGTACTCCATTCTTATCACTGAATTTTACATTGTAGATCCAAGTCTTAAGAGTCCATCGGTAAACACCAGCGTTGAAAGCAATAGAAACTATAGCTCTTGTGAGGGGCTTTCCATGGGGTTGGTAAGTAAAGCAATAAACACAGGTGTGTTTTCTGAGAGAAAATAAAGCAGAAAGTAGAACAAAGACTTAGGGGAGTGTCCACTGTCAGAGGAGACCCAGTTGGGTGCTTAGAAGATAAGGGGAAGGTTTCAGAGTTCCTGTCAACTGGAGGAGACAGGACAATTTCAGCAGAAATTGGTGGCATCTCCTGTCACAAAGACATCAAGGGTTTCAGAGTTTCTGTCAACTGGAGGAGACAGACAATTTCAGCAGAAATTGGTGGCAGCTCCTGTCACAAAGACATCAAGACAGTTCAGATGAGGACAAGGCTTCTTCCCTTTTCAGGCACCCTGTGACCTCTGCTATATCTTTAGGTAGTTATATATGCATTTTTTGTGAAAAGCCATTTTCTGTCACTAATGGTATAACCAATTTAATGAGCTATCTTACCTCTCTGGAGGCAAAGACTTAACATGGTCCTATTTTTCCAGTAACCACAGCTGACTTATGATTTCCTAACAACTCTTTGGTCTATTTTCATAACTTTTCAATAATGTTGGGTTATTAGAATAATCTAATTCTGATTTTTAAGACTTTATCTCGTTCATTTTGAAGTTTTAACTGTCTGACCTATTTCTTCCTTTTTACTCACTAGTGTGTGCTGTGTATGTGGGGGTTGGCCGTGTTATACCCCCTCTATCTCCCATGAGCTCATGGAGAGGTCAGTGCTGTGGGAAGGAAGGGGAGAGCCCTTAGAGACCCTGTGAGTGGCTGCCTTTGGCCAGGCTGCCATCCTCTTCCTCCTGGCCAATGCAGCTTCTCTGTGCTGCCCTGCCTGGCCGTAGGACCATCAGGGGCTCCTGCCAAGTGCTGGCTGTCTGCAGGGAAAGAGGGCAAAGTGCACTCTGGAGAGTCCTGGAGAGAGTGGACTCATTCTCCCCAGGTCTATGGACTTTATGAAGATAATAACAGACTTAGGTCTCATTAGGTTTCATTATTGGAACCTTGCATTATTTATATCTTACTGCTCAATCAAGGTCACTGCCGAGGTGTAATTTTTCACACGTGTCTGCCTCCTGAGGGTACACATTATCATGTGGTGCACAGACTTAGTCACTGCTGCTGGCATGCTGGGAACTTGTCAAAAGTCATGCAAAAAACTAAAAAGTGTCAACCTCTGGCATCAGTGGGTCAATATCCTCCTCACCGTGATGTTTTCTGGCTGAAGAATCCTCATCATTTCAGACTGTCTCCCCTGAGAACTCCTCATTTAAACAGAAAAAAATAAGGCTTTTTCTGAGCCTCATGACAGAGCAGGCCCCAGGAAAAGCATTTTGACCCTGAAGAAAACAGAGACTGAGAAGGCAAGGAGCTGCCCCGGGCCACACCCATGGCCGGTGGCCTTGTCTGTCTGTCTTCTGATCTAATGTTTATCCCACAGGAGGCACACGTGCCCACCCCAACTACTGAGCTGCTGAGAACTTCCTTTAGCCTAATTATTTTCCTTTTTAGCTGTGGTAACCCCAAGTTCATGCAGTGTTCCAATTGTGGCTGAGGCTGAGTTTCATGTAAACACAGGATGGGGGTTTGTTTCTGACAGCAGCCTGCTGTGCAGCCCTTTGATAAGGATGGGGGGCAGTCCGGTATGGGGGACACTGGCAGGAAACAGCCACAGTGACCCCCAGGTTTCTTGTAATGGATAAATTGGGGTATTTATCTTACAAAAATAGTATAGATGACTGTTCTGGAAATCATTTTAAAGGAAGACTATAGTCATACATACTTCTTAAGAAATACAGCTATCGTTTCTTGCCTAAAATTCATTACTTTGTCAGCTTTTTAAAGCTTATCAGTTTGCCATTTTGTTATCTGGAAGACTTGAGAGTCATTTCCAAGGGCTGAGATTTCCCTGTGTACTCCCATGTTTTATATCTTGCAGAAGTATTCATTTATCCTGCAGGTTGGTTTGGGGCTCCAGGTTTCCTGTCTAGACTTGCTAACTGCCTGCTTGGCTTCTGGCTGTATTTTGAAGTCACCAGGCTGGGACCTGGGGCGCATAAGAAGCAGGGCCAGACTCAGGGGCTTCTGGGCAAGGAGAATTTATTAAAACCTGTGATTTTTTTTACTTAGAGAAGTCAGGAATGGGCATGATAAGGAGTATACAATCATGAGGTAATTTAAATTTTCTTTAGAGAACATGCTAGAATAAGGAGGGTGCCATATGATGCTTGACAGGACAAAGAAAATGAAATTGTTATTTAAAAATCAGGGAAATGTGTGGAAATCCTTCACAAAGATGTGGGACATACCAAAGCACCAAAAGGTTCACATAGTTTCTAAAGTAATCAACTTGTGGGATAAACAAAAGGTCACTTAGGGGAAAGTAGGGGTATTTCTTTCATTAAAAAAATTAAAAATAGAACTGTAATAGGACACAGGAATTCCACTAATGGGCGTACATTCCAAGGGAGCTGAATTCAGTGTGTTGAAGATAGACAGCTGCATCTCATGTTCACTGAAGCATTATCCACACTAGCCAAGATATGGACTATAAGTGCCAGCCCAAGTGCCCATCAATGGATGAATGGGTAAAGAAGATGTGGATAAAGAAAAATACATGTATCTGGAATATTATTGGGCCTGAAGAAAGGAAAGCTTGTTATTTGCAACAACATGAATGGACCTGAAGGATGTCATGGTAAGTGAAATAAGCCAGGCACAGAAAGACAAATGTCACATGATCTTACTTACATGTGGACATTAAAATCACTGAGTTTGAAGCAGCAGGGAGTAGGATGATGGTTACCTGGGATGGGGCAGGGGGTATTGGTCAAAAGATGAAAAATTTCAGTGAGACAAGAGGAATAGGTTCTAGAGATCTGTGTGGCATTGTATAGCATGGTGACTATAGTTTGTAACCATGAGTTGTACACTAGAAAATCCAAAAGAAGTAGATTTTAAGTGCTTTCATCATAAGAAAATAAATATATGAGGCAATGCATATGCTAATTAGCTTGATTTAGTCATTCCGCAATGTATACACATTTCAAACACCATGCTGCATACCTTAAATGTATATAACTTTTATTGTCAATTGAAAAGATTGAGTTAAATTAAATGAAAAAGGAAGTACTTCCTGAGTACCCACCATGGATCATACACTGTGCTGGACCCTGGAGCACAGCAGGGACTTACTTGTGTGGCTTTATGGTCTAATCAAGGAGACACTTAATAAAATCTTCTCAGAGATGTTCATCAGATGGTTGCACAAATAGGCACTTTCAGTGGGATGGAGAGTGCAAAGCTGGTTGGTGAGACTGGGGAGGCTCCCTGAGGGCTGCTGCATCTGGGGAAGGAAGAGGCCAGGTAGGGAGAGAGGGGAGGCCCTCCCAGGGCCAGGGCCAAAGGATTCTTCTCTCAAGACCTGTGCCCAGTGGGCTGTTTGGCCTTCCTTATGGTGTCATTCTGAATATGCAGGAGAAAGGCCTGGCAGGGAGGCACAGGGCAAGAAGACCGGGGTGGCCTGGGACAAACCTGGAGCCTCATAGGTTCCCATGCAGATGAGGGAGGGAGATGAGGGTGTGTTTTGGCCCAGACAGTTGTCTCATCTCTTTTATGTTTGTGTTTGGCACCACCCAACAGAGACTTAATGCAAGCCACAGATGGACTTCAACATTTCCTTCGAGCCATGTTTTTTTAAAAAGTAAAAGAGAAAAAGGTAGAATTAATTTTAATACTTTATATAGTTTAATGAATCCAAAATATCATTATTTCAAAGTATAATCAATATAAAAATGATGCATGAGGTATTTAACTTTCTTTTCCTGGGCTAACCCTCTGAAATCCCATTGACAATTTCATACTTACAGAGGGTGTCAGTTCCCTCCAGTGAAACACCCTACTGGTTTCTGGAGCAGGAGAGGCAGGGCACATCTCAGGACATGACAGATGGAAGATTTGACGAAGATTTTTGACCCCATGGAACAGGGAGTGATGTTGTGGTACAAGCTGTCCCTACAGGTGGCACAAACTGAAGGGGGAAAGGTTGCCAAACATCTAGGAGAAGGTGGGGGGAGAACATCACAGCATGTGATCAAAAGTTGTGGGGAACATCCTGAACCTTTTGAGGTTGACCTTAGAGCAAACAATCACCACAGTGTCTTACAGCCTCGCCTGGAGCCCCTGGAGCCAAAACAAGGGTTTAAAGCTCGCTTGACGGTATTTCACCTCATTTACTAGCATCCTTCTCCTCTGGGAACAAAGGGCCTCCTGATTTTTGGTCTTTCCTTCTCTTCTTTCTTAAAGTCCGGGCATAGCTGAAAAAAACAACGAACTCACTTTTATATAGTTGATACTTGGTTAATCTTTGCAACAGCCTGGTGGGAGATGGGGCAACTCTTAACCCACCCATTTCATTGAGATGTGAGCAGTTCAGGGGACCAGGATCCCACAGGCAGAGAGCCCAACTCCTGCTCAGGCTCTTTGTATTTGATTGGATGATGAAATTCATCAGTTGCCATTTGTAGAGAGCATTTGCTTTAAAATAGGGAAATACCTGTTTTGCTTCCAAAGAAAGACCTGTTTGCTTCCAAGGAAAGACCTATTGTTAGAATTTTAGACAACATAGCAGGGGCGTGAGAGAGAGATTTGTGGGGAAGGTCCCTCCACCTGCCCCTTAGGGCACTATTAACTCTCTGTGGCTGAGGTGGTGGATTGCAATGGCAGACCAGGGGACTGGACAAGTGAAACTAGACATCATGGTGGAAATGGCCCTTCCCCATGTACTATTAATTTTTTTTTTTTTTTTTGTAACATCAAATAGCAGTGAAAATATTTTTGAGATAGCTGACCTAAATTTTGAATGTGTTCTCAAGATCAAAGTTCTTGAGGTGATAAAAAGGAATACACTTCCTACAGAAGCATAGAAAAGGGGGGGGGGGAGACAAGATGGCTGACTGAAGCCAGCTTTCCACAGAGGCTCCTGTCCAGAAAGAGTTAAAGGATAGAAATTTAGCAAGTAACCTGGTGGATTAGAGCTGCATCAAGAGAGAAGGTTGAAGAATGCACATCAACCCTACTGAGGCGAGCTGCAACCCCAAGAACACAAACAAAAGGTACGAAATCCATCACCAAGTGAATGGGAGTCCCCTGCCCCATGAGAACAGCTCAAAGTGCCCCACAAACAAACGAGCAGAGTTCAAAGGTCTTCCCACTACATTACACGGGAGAGACCCTCTAAAAACTGGACCTACCTCCCCTACTAGGGTGCCATGGTGTTCTCCTGCCAGGCATAAAACTGTATAAAACTGTATTTATTCTCTACCTGCAGTTCTGAGCTCCCAGCACTCCCCTCCATTCTCACTCTGAGGTCTGGAGGCCTGTCACCCAGAAATCCAGATTCTTGGGTGATTTCTCAAGGGGTATGGATAGAGCCTAGACTGTAGCTGGTCAGTGCTGATTCTGTGGCACGGGAGTGAGGAGAGAATGGTCGGCTGAGAGGAAACCATGCTGGAGCGGTGGTGCCCCGAGGTGCAGAGCAGTAGCCGTTTTTGGCAACAATAGGCTCACTCTGAGATATTCCGAAGTCACACCCCCAGTCCCTCTGGGCAACCAGAGGAGGCTGGGCATCTTCTCAGGTGGCAACCATCACAGAACAGATCTGGGACAGAAATGCAGGCCCCGTGAGTAAAGGGTTTGCCTGAGGCAGTACTGGCCTGGGTGGAGTGTGGGGACTAGAAAATGCACATTCAGAGCTGGGAAATTCCCAGGGCGGGGCTGACCCAGAGGACTGCTTTAAAGCTTAAGACACACCTAGCCCTCAGGGCATCGTCAGCCTATAGACAAAGGAAGGCAGGAGGCTAGAACTGACATCTAATCGTGCTGCAAATACAAACTTGCAGAACAAAGACAGGGCCTGAGGCATAGGTTCTGGGAACCCAAAACAGCTTCTCTTCTACAGGGGAATTTAGCAGGGACAGAAACAAATTCCCACAAAGTTGTTCTGTTCTGTCAGTAACATCAATCAGGGGTGGTGCAGGAACTGAGTGAACACCCCCCAGCCTCCATCAAGTGCCCAAGGTTGTCAGGCCTCAACTCCCCCTGCTGGATAGAGACAGAGAGCAGTGATCTGGCTGAGCAGATATAGATTTCCTTGTGATTCAGGCAGGTGCAAACCCTGGAGTATCTGCTCATTGGAGGCAATGGGGTCACAGTCCTGTGGGGCTATCAGTGACTAGGTGTGACAGAGGTACAAGGTGGGAAAGGAGGCATCAACTTTCCCAGACTAATCTATTTGCTGGGTGGGTCCTCCTGACTTCACGGAGCATTGGAGCAAGTCATATTTGAGTTGTCACCAGACCCATGCGATCCAGTTGCCAGAGACCTTTAAAAACTCTCCCACCTGAGACAGATGCTGACTGAGACAATTGATTTGGAGCTTTTAAACTGAACCAATCGCCCAAGGACTATTCAAGTGGTGCTCTGGGTGTGTAGTTGAAGGAAGGTTTGATTTTCCTTTTTCCAATTGTTGCCTGTGGGGGGCAGGGTGACTTAATTGCTGGTATTTCTCTACAGCTGAGACTTCATCTTAGAGTAACTGTTTCACTAGGGTCAGACAGAGACCAGCTGAAAATAAGACAGAACCACTTAGCCCCACCACGCCAAACAGGTCCCCAGTTTCTCAGGCCATAGCACTGTACAGGTCCTCGACAAAGCTCCAGGGGACAAGTCAAACAGTGCAAAATAATCATGGGGCAGAATCAGCAGAAAATCTCTGGTAACATGAATAACCAGAATAGATCAACCCCCCCTCTCCCCAAGGAAAGGTATGGCAGATGTAATTGAAGATCCCATTCATAAACAGCTGGCAGAGATGTCAGAAATTGAATTCAGAATTTGGATTGCAAACAACATTAACAGAATGGAGGAAAATTTGGAATTAGAAATTCGAGGAGCAATTCAAAAGTCAGAACCAGAAATTCGAGGAGAAATTCAAAAGTTGTCTCAAGAATTTAACAAATTTAAAGACAAAACCACCAAAGATTTTGATGTACTGAAGCAAGAAATTGCAGCCCTCAAAGATCTGAAAAATACAGCAGAATCCCTCAGTAACAGAGTGGAGCAAGCAGAAGAAAGTATTTCTGACATTGAAGACAAAGCTTTTGAACACTCCCAAACTCTCAAAGAGGAAGAGAAATGGATAGCAAAAAAATATCATTCTCTCAGAGAGGTCTGGGATAATTCGATGAAGGCTAATATCTGCCTCATTGGAATCCCTGAAAGTGATGCAGTAGCCTCACAAGGCACAGAGGCCCTTCTCCATGAAATTATGAAAGATAATTTTCCAGACATGCCAAGAGATTCTGAAATTCAGATAGCAGAAAGTTTCAGAACCCCAGCACAACTCAATCCAGATGAGACATCTCCCAGGCCTATCATAATTAACTTCACTAAAGTTACTATGAAGGCGAAAATTCTGAAAGCAGCCAGACGTAAAAAATCCATTACCTACAAAGGGAAGAATATTAGAATGACTGCAGATGTCTCTGCTGAAACTTTTCAAGCCAAAAGAGGGTGGTCATTGACTTTTACTCTCCTAAAGCTAAATAAATTTCAACAACGGATCCTGTATCCAGCTAAACTGAGTTTCATTTATGATGGAGAAATTAAATACTTTAATGACATTCATCTGTTGAAGAAATTTGCCATAACCAAACCAGCTCTTCAGGATATTCTCAGACCTATCCTCCATAATGACCAGCACAATCCTCTACCACAAAAGTAAACTCACTCAGAAACTTTTGATCAAACTCCAACTTCCACAGTGGCGAAAGGATTAAAAATGT
>CAUYPK010010567.1:0-59044 GCA_963574355.1 Loris lydekkerianus
GATGGTCAATGTCCGGTTTCGTATTTGTCACTGCTAGTCGTAACAAGTGATGCAAGTGTGCATCAGTTAGTCTAGATCTGGTTGGAGATTTCAGATGTTTCATTCTGGAAAAAGTCTGTTCACAGACATAAGTGCTGCCAAAGATGGTTGGCATTTTGAGTGCATGGTTCCTGAGATTAGGATATGTCTCAGAGGGGAAAGATGCATAGAAATTAAGAAGTCTGTTTGTCTTGAATGCGTCTTTCAAAGAGTCACAATTCTGCAGTTCAGCCAGTTCCATTTGGTAAATTGTATCCACATTTTCAATGTCAGTAGAAAATGGGTTATGGAAAAGCTGTATGTCCTGTTCATGGAGATCAAGCTCTTTAAATCTACATTGGAACTCCTTTTGCAACCTTTCCAGTGAATCCACACATGTTTTGTTTGGGAATGCAACCAATGGTTTTTCCGCTAACAGATTTTGAGTTGTGGGGACATGGCAGAAATTTTCCTCCTTCACTTGTTTGATAAGGAGGCCTGATTTTACTTCAAATGCTTTCACGTGTGATTGCATATCACAGATGAGCTTCCCTTTTCCTTGAAGTTGCACATTGAAACTGTTGAGTAGCTCTTCTACATCTGTCAGAAAGGTGAGGTGCCATTTCCATTCTGCATCACTGAGCTCTGGTACCTTTTTTTTTTTTTTTTTTTGAAAGCAGAAAAGCTATAATCTGTGGAAGTAAGGCATAGAAATGTTTCAAAACTCTCCCTCGACTCAGCCAGCGGACTTCTGTGTGGTACAGAACATCTTCATAGGCAGCATTTAGCTCAGATAGAAATTCCTGAAATTGTCTGTGGTTTAGTGCATTACCTCTAATGAAGTTAACACAAGATACCACAATTTTCATAATAGAGTCCCACTTCAGTGATTTACTACACAGCACTTGTTGGTGAATGAGGCAGTGTATGACTGTTGGATGAGAATGGTTATGTTTGTCTATCTCTTGGTTAATGCAAGCAATTTCTCCTTTTTTTTTTTGCTGTTTTTTGGCTGGGGCTGGGTTTGAACCTGCCCCCTCTGGCATATGGGGCCAGTGCCCTACTCCTTTGAGCCACAGGTGCCACCCCAGAAATTACTCCTTTCTTAGACCCCACCATGCTAGGAGCATCATCAGTTGTCACACTGGCTAGTTTAGCCCAGTCCAGCTCCAGACCATTCACAGTTTGGCAAACCTTTTCATAGATATCCTCTCCTGTAGTTGTTCCTTTGATGCTTTGCAGTGGAGCAAGCGCTTCTGTGACTTCCAAATAGTCATTTGTCCCACAAATAAAAATTAGAAGTTGTGCAGAATCACGAACATCATTACTTTCTTTAAGTGCCAAGGAAAAATAGGAAAGTTTTTTATGTGGAGTTTTGCAAATGCTGATGCAAATTCTCTCCCATTTCTTCAATCCTTCTTGTAATTGTAGGTCCTGAAAGACTCACTGTACTAAATAAATCAGCCTTCTTTGGACATATCTCTTTGGCAACAGAATGAAGTCATTGTTTAACAAATTCTCCCTCCACGAATGGTCTGCCAGTGCACGCTATTAGCTTGGCAACTTGAAAACTTGCTCACAGTGATGAAATATTTAGCTGCTTCTGCTTCACAAAAGTATTTTGCTGAGTTGTCAATGTATTTTTCAGTTTTAATATTTTCTCTTTTCTCACTTCTCCGACCAAACAATCATATTTATCTTTATGTTGAGTTTGATAGTGTCGACGCAAATTGTCTTCTTTGAACACAGATATTATATTCTGACATATCAAACACACAGCTCTTTCCTTGTACTGTATGAAAAAGTAATCATAAGTCCACTGTTCTTTGAATATCCTACACCGACTCAATTTTTCTCTTTCTTGGTATCATTGTTTCCTAGGGATTCCAAATTGCTATTAGTAAAATACCAATATATATATACAGCGCTACAAAAACAATATACCAGTAATAACTTTGCCCACACAGACACATATAGACTGCACTGCCCATCAATGCAGTCTAATCATTGCCCATCAATGCAATCTGATCAGTGTCCATCAATGCAATCTTGCCAGGCCACATCATTTCAGCCTCACCAGTGCCCAGATTGGTGGAACTCTGGTTTTACGTCAGGTTTACACTGTTGCGGTGCAGTAACCAGCATGATTACAGAGCCAGTTCCTCCACCACCTTTCCAGTACACACTACCCTGTGCAAATCACACTGCGATCTGTGAACTCACACAGGAATCTGATCGCATAGGTGAGAAGACCCATGCGATCAGATTCTACTGAAGGAAAAAAGAAGGCACATATACCTTTTTTCTTCCAAATCTAATGCGAGTTCAGCCATACATGCATCTGGCTGAACTCATACTGCTCAGAGATCACAATTGTGTGAACCAGGGCTTACACAGCACACAACATACAACATCATGCACAACTGAATAGCAATCAGAATATAAATGCACTTACTGCCAATTAAATTGGGTTTTTTACTCCTCGCTGTCTGCAGAGCTGGATTAAGTTCCCATGTGGCCCTAGGCAGATTCCTAGTTTGGGGCCCCCATGCAATAACACCGAGCACTGACCGTTTACATTAACACTGACTACTGACCATTTGCAATAACACTGACTGCTGACAATTTGCATTAATACTGTGTGCTTACCATTTTTATTAACACTGAGCACTTAACAATTATCATTACCACCGAGCACTGACTATTCGCATTACCTTTGAGCGCTGACCATTTGCATTACCTCTGAGCACTGGCAATTTGCGTTAGCACTGAGGGCTATTTGCATTATCACTGTGATGCAACCCCCCAGAACCCACTCCCAACCAACTAACCAACTTTTAAAAAAAAGGCTCTCCGGGCAGCACCCGTGGCTCAGTTGATAGGGTGCTGGCCCCATATACTGAGGGTGGTGGGTTCAAACCCAGCCCCGGCCAAACTGCAACAAAAAAATAGCTGTGTGTTGTGGCAGGTGCCTGTAGTCCCTAGCTGCTCTGGAGGCTGAGGCAAGAGAATTGCTTAAGTCCAAGAGTTGGAGGTTGCTTGAGCTGTGACCCCATGGCATTCTACTGAGGGCAATGAAGTGAGACTCTGTCTACAAAAAAAAAAAAAAAAAAAAAGGCTCTCCTAACTTCAAAAAAAAAAAAGGCACCCCCTATCTGCAAAAAAAAAAAAAAAAAAAAAGACAAAATTTCAGGAAAAAAAGGCCCCCCTTAACCGCAAAAAAAAAAAAAAAAAAAGACCCTACTAATTGCAAAAAAAAATAGACCTCCTAACTCGTTCTTACCTTGGTCCTCAGGCAGCAGCAGGCTCTGCATAGGCAAGCTGGTGACTAGTTCAATCACAGCCAAGACTGAGAGGAGACAAAAAAGGAGGGGCATTGGAGAGTGCGGTGCACATTCCACACATGCGCACTGCATCCTGGGATGAGTTGGCTACTGAGCAGGACAGGCAGCTGTGGCAAAAACACCTGTGGGCCAGATAAATATCCTTGGCGGGCCGTAGTTTGAGGACCCCTGGCCTAAGCCCAAGAACTGGAGGTTGCTGTGAGCTGTGATGCTACAGCACACTACCGAGGGCAACAAAGTGAGACTCCTTGTCTCAAAAAAAAAAAAAAAAAAGACTTTGATGATGAGACAAAGTTGATAATATATTATTAAATGATAAAAACAGGAAGTAAAATTATATAATTCTAATTTTGTTTAAAATGTGTATATGTACCTACGCACTCACATAAACACACACATACATATTCATGATCACATTTAGAAAAAAAGACTGGCATAAGATACACCGAAGTATTAATAGTGTTATTTCTGGGTGGTGAGATTACAGATGATTTTTATTTTCTTCTGTAGTTTTTCTATATTTTTTGGAATTTTCTATAATGATAAAATAAAAGTGGAATTAGAAATTACTATTTACAGAAGATAGAATTGGGGGAAAGTGTCTATAATCCATTTAAATATAAACCTGTAATTTGGAACTAATTTTCTACATATTTTATGTTTTGTAATTATTACTGATATCATCCATTTGAAACAGATAACTAAGGGTGGGTCAGGATACCTAAATGCCATGAGGCCCTTTGCAGGCACCTGATAACAAAGATCCAAATACAAGGATAAGCAAACACATAACCTTCCTGGAAGGAGCTATATAGTGTGGGATGGGGTCAGACTAGCACTTTTACTATAGTTTGAATAGTGCTACAGGAAGGGTAAGTATGTAGGACTTCTAGGAGCCTGTAAAAGCTTATTGGACCTCACCTGGACTAGAAGGTGAAAGAAGCAGGTGGCTAAAGTCTGAACTGGGATCTGTAGGATGAGCTAGGCATGGGCATAGGTTTTCTAAGAATGGGGGAAATATGTGGATGGGGAGTGAAGCTAGGGAGGCTTGGTGTTTTAGGAAAAGGAGAATCAGGTGATGGCTCGGTGCCCATAACTCAGTGGTTAGGACGCCGGCCACATACACAGAGGCATGTGGGTTTGAACCTGGCCCAGACCAGCTAAAAAACAATGACGACTGCAATAAAAAAAATAGCTGGGTGTTGTGGCGGGCACCTGTAGTCCCAGCTTCTTGTGAGGCTGAGGCAAGAGAATTGCTTAAGCCCCAGAGTTTGAGGTTGCTGTGAGCTGTGACGCTACAGCACTCTACCAGGGGCAACATAGTGAAACTCTTGTCTCAAAAAAAAAAAAAAAAAAAAAAAAAAAATCCGGTGATGCTAGTTGGTATGTATTTCCATATTGGTATTGATCATTTGTTTCTACTGAGTTGTCCTTTTTAAATTTTAGGCTTCTTTGTTAAAGAATGATGAGACTAAAGCCCTCACTCCAGCTTCCTTGCAGAAAGAATTGAACAACTTGTTGAAATTTAATCCTGATTTTGCTGAAGCGGTGAGTCTTTCCTGGAATTTGTTGCTGAGTTGTAAAAGAATGATGAGGCCACTCTTGATATTGAATAACCATGCAAGTAAGATTTCAAGTAAGATTTCTTGAAAGAAATCATGTTGTTGTGGGGGTGGCACCTGTGGCTCAGTGGGTGGGGCACCGGCCCATATACCGAGGGTGGCGGGTTTAAACCCAGCCCCTGCTGAACTGCAACAAAAAGCCAGGTGTTGTGGCAGGTGCCTGTAGTCCAGCTGCTGGGGAGGCTGAGGCAGGAGAATCGCCTAAGCCCAGTAGTTGAAGGTTGCTGTGAGCAGTGTGATGCCACAGCCCTCTACCGAGAGCGATACAGGTGAGACTCTGTCTCTACAAAAAAAAAAAGAAATCATGGTGTTGGCAAGTAAACAACTAAGTGCAGGTTGCAAAGCTCTTCCCTCCCTCCCCTCTATGTTCTCTTCCATTCATCATCTCTCTGATGTTGTGAATTTTAGACTAGACATGATAGACTTAGACTTACCAAAAAAAAAAGTTATGAGCTGAAAAACCTTTCCTTTCTCCTGTTTTGTCAGTGTTTTAAAGTTCTAATAATTCCATTAGAGTTCAGTGGATTTAAAGTCAGTGTTTTAAAGTTCTAATAATTCCATTCTTTATTGGACTCTTTTACTCAGAAAATCTTCTTCATAGTATTTGGATTTGACATTTGATTTTATCCACCTGTACAAATGTTATTTGTTTTGCATCTTAGGAACTTGGATCTGCACATTAAGAGGGAAATTTAAATCAGTGTTTAAAAAAAAGAAAATAATTAGTAAAGTAGGAAAAGCCTCACCATGTTTTAACTAGACATTTAGAAAAATTGATTTTATAACTTATATATGAATTTGTGTTTTAAGATTTTTAATTTTGAACTTTCTTGGTGCTTCTTGAAGTGCAGTGGTTCTCAACCTTCCTAATGCCGTGGCCCTTTAATACAGTTCCTGTGGGTCGCGACCCCCAGGTTGAGAACTGTTGTAGAGAGTGTTGGCATCATAGCTCACAGCAACCTCAGACTCCTAGGCTTAAGCATTTCTCTTGCCTCAGCCTCCCGAGTAGCTGGGACTACAGGCACCCACCACAATGCCTGGCTGTTTTTAGAAATGGGGTCTCGCTCTTGATCAGGCTAGTTTTGAACCTGTGAACTCAATATGCTCCCTTTTTTTGAGACAGAATCTCACTCTGTTGTCCTGGGGTGGAGTGCCATGGTGTCATCATAGCTCACAGCGACCTCAAAGTCTTGGGCTCAAGTGATTATCTTGCCTCAGTTTTTCTGTTTTTAGTAGAGATGGGGTCTCACTCTTGCTGGGGCTGGTCTCGAACTTCTTAGCTCAAACAATCCACCCACCTTGGCCTCCCAGAGTGCTAGGATTACAAGCGTGAGCAACCATGCCTGGCATCTTGGTGCTCTTTAATACCTGAGCTAGATGAGGTCTCCTACCCTCATTTATCACTCGTAGGTCCTAATGTAGCCAGTATCATAGTGGCTGTAGGTTTAAGGTAAAACTGACACAAATACCAATGAAACTCCTGTTTTTTATTTGAGGAGTTCCTCTGGTTGGGATGGGGGGTGAACTGTGCCAAACCAATGTGTCTTGAACCTATTTTATTCTGCCTAATAGGGAAAAGATTGAGCTAAACCGTGAGTATCTTGTTAGAAGGGTAGAAAATACATGAGTGTTTGCACCAGTAGAACGCTATAGTAGTCTTGCACAAGAGGTAGAGGAACATTTTAAATATGTTAATTATTTCTTGTTTCAGCATTATCTCAGCTATTTAAACAACCTCCGCGTCCAAGATGTTTTCAGTTCAACACACAGTCTCCTTCATTATTTTGACCGCCTGATTCTTACTGGAGCTGAAAGCAAAAGTAATGGGGAAGAGGGTTATGGTCGTAGCTTGAGATATGCTGCTCTGAACCTGGCTGCCCTGCACTGCCGTTTTGGGCACTAGTAAGTTGATAGACTTTTGTCTGCGCAGAAATTAAAGAAGCTAACTCTTAGATGTTAATTGAGATACGAAGAAAAGAGAGAGACTCTTCAACCTGAACTTGTCAGTAACTTCCAAGGAGGGAACCTTTTTGCACTGAAACAAGTTAACAAAAACTGGCTATCTAAATAGTCTGCCCCCTGGTGTCACTATTTAGCATTGCTATCTTAGTGCCTGGCCTCTCATTTCTTCTAAGAACAAAGCCATTCAGTGAAAAGGAAATTAGGTCATTAGACCAGAAAGTCCCTAAAGGATTTTTCAGAGGTAATCATGAGGATGCAAAAGCTATTTTTAGTGTTTCAAAAAGCCAAAAGACAGTTGTGCCTTTACTGGATTGAAGGCTGCACAGGCTTACTGAAAAGTCACATGTTAGCTTGTGGTTAGAATTCAGGCAGCTTAGTGAAGTGACACTGGTTTATTCTGTTGCCTAGATATGCCAGTGCTTTTAATGAATAGAAATAGGAAAATCAATTAATTATTAATTAGTAAATAGAGTTAAGTAGATAAAAATATTTCAAAACATGGAAGTTACCTTGGAAACAGTGAAATAATATGATATAAATTATGGTGAAAGGTAAGAAATTTTAATTGAAAGAGATCCCCCTCCTCTGTTTTTTTTTTAACCAGTTGAGAGAAATGTGGTTTCTGCTACAGGCATCTTTGAATAGAGGGCCTGGGGTATATTAGGCTCTAGAGCAGTGATTTTCAACAGGTATGCCACAAAAAATTTTAATTATTAAATTATTTTCAAAAGAAGTTCAAAGGATAGTAAGTATATTCTTTTTCTTTACTCTTTTTTTTAATCAACATAAATTAAATTATGTCATGGAAGTATAACTGTAGGTTCAGTATGTCATGAGATAAAAAAGGTTGAAGAACACTGCTGTAGAGTATAATACCCGAAGTTTAAGAATTGAGACTTCAGTCTTTTTCTCTGTGGACTGGGCAACACCTAGGGAATTCTGTTAATTTCTGGTTGTTGGGTTTTAAAAGAAACATAGATAAGTTGAACCTTGTATAGGAGACAGTTTCAGAGTGTTGACACATTCAAAACCATGCCATGTAAATAACATGGGATCTGGGAGTATTTGGTCTTAACCAAGCATATGTTTGACATCTTCATTAGTAAAAGATCATGAGAAAAGGGCTTAGATTGATTGAAGCTGTGGCTGCTAGAGGACGTTGAGACCTGGTAAGTACAAGTTAAAGGACAAAATATTTTTGCTCATTTTATGGAAGAACTCTCTGAGAAAGGCATTAGCGCAGTGCTCAAGCCTAAACCAGAGATTCATTAAGGGCGTTCAAGCATCAGAATGATAGTTGTATTGAAAAATGTTTAAGACTATTCCAAACTCCATGATTTTGTGACATTCTGAAATACCTTGTAATAACTAACTTTTTTTAGTCTGCCCAGCTTTAATAATCTCTTGATCAGGGCCTTTCATTTTTTATATATGCATAAATAATAGCAAAGCCATTTGTAATATTTACCAATTTTCTATTTAACCTAGTTAAAAACTATTTCCATAGGATTTAGAAATTTGTATACAGCCTTCTGGATACACATAATTTTTTTATTTTTTTATTTTTTAGAGACAGGCTCTCACTCTGTTGCCCAAGTTAGAGTGCAGTGATGTCATCATAGCTCCCTGCAACCTCAAACTCCTCAAGTGATCTTCCTGCTTCAGCCTTTCGAGTAGCTGGGACTGTAATTGTGCATCACCACTTCTGCCTAATTTTTTTTTTTTTTTTTTTTTAATTTCAGGTTAATGTGAGGGTAGAAACAACTAGGGCCTGCCTAATTTTTTAATTTTTAGTAGAGACAGGGTCTTGCTTTTGCTCAGGCTAATATAGAACTCTTGGCTTGAAGCAATCTTCCCACCTGGGCCTCCCAAAGTGTTAGGGTTACAGGCGTGACTCACCATACCCAGTCTCAAATAATCTTTTGATGCCTAAAATTTCTTTATGTTTATAATACTGTCAATGAATAGGCAGCTAGGTACACAGAATGTAAAATGAGGAAAGGCAGATTTTTATTTCATGTAGTGATAGATCAGCATGAGGAGTTAGAGAATGACGATAGTAGGGAGTGATGTCATTTTCATGAGGGACACTTCAGCAGTGTGTGCAGATCGCTCACTTCCTCAATTTGTAGATCTGTTTTAAGTATTATGATAGGTAGCAAGTCAACCTTCCTTGATCCCTGCCAACTTAATATTTGAACAAAGGTTTACAGGAAAGAAAATCTCATAAGTGGGACTCCTCCAAATATTTTTTAAAACTAGTTTTAAAAAGATGATGAAAGTAACAAATGCACATGTTAAAAAATAGTGAAAAAATGCAGAAGGGAATGCAGTAAAAAGTAAAATACTATGTCCTCTCTTTGCCCCTCCCCTCACAGCAGTAGACAACTAAAATAAACATTTTAGGAGCAGAGATAAAAAGCTTTCCTTCATGCCTTTTAGCAGAAATTCACCTGGGAGGAGAGACATGTCCATATCTCCACTGTTTGAGTTTCCTGCTACCAGGCTTGGGGTGTGCATCTGAGAGAGCAAGCCCATAAATAGTTACAATTTCCAACCCAAGAACTGCCCTCTGATGACTTGTGTACAAATCACTTCCTGCTACCGTTGCTTGTGCATGTTTCTGATTGTTGATGAGATATTAATGTTTAGTCTGTCATTAGTCAACAGGCAGAGCTCGCCCTGCAGGAGGCAATTAGGATTGCCCAGGAGTCCAATGATCACGTGTGTCTCCAGCATTGTTTGGTGAGGCCATCCTCTGGTCTTGGGAGTATTGCGCATGGGTTGAGTTGGAAGCCCTTTGGAACGGACACATTTGAATTGGGTTGTTTTGCAATTGGAGCAAAGGTCTTTAACGGGAAAGAGAAACTAGGTGGTAATGGGAACTCGGAAAGGGCAACCCATATTTCTTTCTCTTTCTTAATTCATGACATCTGTTCTGCTTCTGGGACATTTCTTATCTGCAAATTTTAACGCATCTTTGCCATGAAAAAATGAGTAAACCTTTAATGATCACATTGAACATTGGCATTAACAAAAACGTGTATGTTACACCTAGTAACTGGGTGAGATGTCCTGTAAAAACACAAATCACCAAGCATAAGGGGAACACAAACACCACTTGACAATCACCCTAGAATCTGTCAAGTATAGGCCATGTAGGGGCTTTATGCTTTTTTTCTGAAATGTGTCAGAAGTGAAGCAGATTCTTATTACTTATTTTAGTCTGGTATATGTTTGATAGGTTTCATTTAGGTTCATAGGAGTATTTTAGTGGAGGATTTATTTTGTCCCTTTTTAATTCTTTTTTAAAACTACATTTCTATTTCACTAGAGCATTAGTCATTGCCATCGTCATGATATATTTTGATGATTTCTCTTGCCAGAGTTGGCTTTATGTACTGGGGCAGAAGAGATCCGATAGCTATGTTCTACTGGAGCATTCTGTGAAGAAAGCAGTACATTTTGGGTTACCGGTAAGGTTTATCTTTCTGTGAGATTGTTTCCATAAATGGTGTTGAGCCTTTGTCTCCTTTTTCTACCTACCTCTGTCATCAACCAGTGATAGATTTAGAATGGGTATTTCAATGTGTGGTTTTATTCTTGGTAGTTTCCTATGCAGGTATGACTTTAATTTAATAGTCAAACTACTAAATTCTGTTTGGTAGGTTTCTCTCTTTCCCTTTATCCTAATAACATCTGTAGAAGTTCCAGTGTTCAACTCAATAAGAGGTATTTGTTTAGTTTACTGAGCAACACTAATTTAGCACATACTCACGTAGACAAATTTTTGGAAAGGCTTGTTTTTAAACCAGGGATTGGCAGACTTCGCAGCCTTCAGGCCAAATCTGGCTCTCTGCTTGCTTATGGTCAAGCTAAGAACAGGTTTTATATTTTTAAATAATTGGGGATAACAGCACAACAACAAAGAAGAATATGCAACAGAAACCATATGTGGCCGGCAAAATCTAAATTATTTACTCACTGGCCCGGTACAGAATAAGTTTGCTGATCCTTGTTTTAAACAGTAAACAAAATTAGGAACCAGTAAACCTGACAGGCAGATTTGTCCTTTCTGATTTTGAGTGATAGGGAAGGACCTGAATTATAGCCCTCAGTGACATATACTGAGGGGTGATGAAAGGGCATATTTACACACATGAAGTAGTGGTGACTGCTAGAATTGTGATTCCTGTCGCTTGAAGAACCTTATTCTCTCAAAAACGTCTATTGAAAACTGGACCATAGGGAATGCGACAGCTTAAGCATTCTGTCTCAAAAGTTTGAGCTTCAGTAAAATTGAAAGTAATTGTGTATAGTGACTTAACATCTGTGCTTTTAAAATCTTATCCATGTCATTCACTTCTGGGAAAGGAAACTTAAGTGTACAGAATTGATGGTAATGACAAAAATGCCTCCTTGAAATAATGATAGACTTCTTAAGTACATATTTCCTGTGCACTTAAGCTGACTCTCTTTAGATGAGCTTTCATCCTTGAAAATTATACTAGAAGTTAATGAAAAGAGAATTTTGTTGCTCATGATAGGCATCCTTTTTTGATCTTCTATTACATAATGTGCCCAGCACTGTTTGACATATATTATTTCATTGTAATCCTTACAACCATTCTTTATGATAGGTTTGATGCCCATTTTACAGATGAGGAAGCTGAGGCTTAGCTAAGAAGCTAAGTGACTGGCCCTAAGTCACACAGTAAGTAGCAGAGGCAGTGTTTAAGTCCAGGTCCATCTAATGCCAATGCCCTGCTGGCTCTTTCCCGTGTACCCTCTGCCTCTCTTCTAGCCCCAGTTTTTCAGTAACACATCTCATATGGATCAGGGTTAAGGTCAGGCTGTAGGTACTTTCCTTTTAAATAGTGCTATCACTGTGCATGTGCTGAAATGTGAAATCCACCACATTTCTGAAGAGCAAACAAATTCTGTCATGTAATCTCTATCTTGGGTCGTGGGTATATCTGTCCCCTTAGTACCTCGCCTCCCTGGGAATACAGTCCCTTGTTCAACAGAGAGCTTTCGCTGGGAAGACGGCAAACAAGCTGATGGATGCCCTAAAGGATTCTGACCTCCTGCACTGGAAACACAGCCTGTCAGAGCTCATTGATATCAGCATTGCACAGAAAACAGCCATCTGGAGGCTCTATGGCCGCAGGTAGGTCTTCACGCAGATTGCCAAGGCTGGGGGTGGGGGAATTGTGAATCCTTCAGAGATAAGCAGGAACTAGCAAACTGCTTCTATGAAAGGCCACGTGGACAAAGTTCCCCACCCCTCCTTTGATAGAAGTTGTTCATGCAGGGGATTAGACAGAATGTTTTATAGTTGAAAAACATTTTGTCTTTTGCAGTGACTTAGCAAAATTTTTTCCCATGCATGTTCTTACTTAACCCTTCCAGCTCCTCTGTGAGGTAACTGGTTGGTGATTCTGGGATGAATAAACCAAGGTTTGCTTGATCTTGTTCTACCCAACATCACAAATGTAGTTAACAAGTATCAGAGCCCAGACCTAAATGCAGGTCATCTGACTCCAAGCACTGTGCTCCTTTGCTTTGAGACAGGAACCTCTCTTCCTGTTTGCAGGTGTGTTCCATGGTCGCTCAAGTAAAGCATTCATTGAACCCCAAAGCTGTTGTGTAAAGAAAGTTGCTTTTGTGGTAACCAAGGTGTTTTCTCTGGAATATTTCCAGCTTCATGTTTACTTTTCCATGTAGCCAGCATTAGCTTGGAAGTAAACTTCTGAACCAGATTTTAATTCTAGAGCCCTGATGCTCCCTCATCCCTCATCTAGCCAATCTCCTCTTTCTAGAAATTCAGTAAGGAAAGGAAGTGCCTATTTTACCAGTCTTGTTTTTGTATTTCAGATAATTTTTTGGCACGGTGTGCTCTGAGACAGCTGCAGACACTGGCCACTGCTTACATTGCCAGAGCAGCCGGTGCCAGGATGGCATCGGGTCTGAATTTACCCGTGAAAACTAATTAACATACTGTGACCACAGGGAAAATCGGGGTGGGGTGGTGGTGGGGAGGGAGATCTGAGAGCTTGGAGCCTCCAGTTGTGCCATAACCATCACATGTCTCCTTTGGGGCTGCACATCCAGTATGCTTTTCCGCTTTCCTTGCCCCAAGGGCAGGATTGCTGGCATTGGGAGGCAGCTGCCCCCAAAAGCCAGAGCCTGCAGACGGGTTTATCTTCCTTGCATTTCCTCTCACGATAACTGATGGTATGACTCAGGGACAGCCTGGGTCTACTGACTGAAGGAAAATCCTGTTCCCTCTCCTCACCCAGTACCATGGCCCTGCAGCAAGCCCAGATGTTGCTGAGCATGAATAGCCTGGAGTCGGTGAACGCAGGCGTGCAGCAGAACAACACTGAGTCGTTTGCTGTCGCACTCTGCCACCTTGCAGAACTACACGCGGAGCAGGTAGGCATGTGGCAGGGCTGGTGTACATCTTGGGCAGTGGAGGCTCTGTCGTTTCTTTTTTCTAGTTGATACAAGTGGCTGAAAGAATGAAATCCCACCAGTGGTAACGGACTAAATGTGGAGTCTACAAAGTTTGTTGATTCTGGGATCTCTTTTAGCATCAGTGAAGGGAGTAGAGGTTAGCTAGTTTCATGAAATAAAATGTAATAAAAAGGAATGTTTGAGGCCAGGCACAGTGGCTCATGCATGTAATCTTAGCACTTTGGGAGGCCAAGGTGGTAGGATTGCTTGAGCTGAGGAGTTTAAAATCAACCTGAGCAAATGAGATTTTGTTTCTACTGAAAAAAACCCAAAACAAAAGAAAAATGAGCTGTGCATGGTGTGGGTGTCTGTAGTACCAGCTACTCGGGAATCTGAGGTGGGAGGATTGCATGTGCCCAGGAGTTTGAGGTTGCTGTGAGATAGGCTGAGGCTCTGGCATTCTAGTCTGGACAACAGAGTGAGACTCTGTTTCAAAAAAAAAAAAGAAAAAGGAAAAGGAAAAAAATGGAAGAGAGGAGAGGTATGTGTATTTAGGAGTGTAGGGAGTATAATAAAGTATAGCTAAAATCTGTATGTTTGTTCTGTGCCAGGCCCTGTGGTTGCTGTTTTTTGTATATTATCTTATAAAATCCTTATAGTAGGTTTAAGAGGACAGCTTTATTTTTATTCCTGTTTCACAGAACAAGATACTAAGGTTCAGGAAGCTAAGTCCTATACCCACCACCAGTAAATATCAGAGACAGTGGGAATTGTACATAACCCTCACTTCACAGCCCAAGTAATTTTATATGGTTCTCCTTATAGAGGATTGATTAAAGTGTTTCTCATGTTGCTCTAGGCTTTAATCTTCACTTTGCTCAAAAATGTTTCCCTTTCATGGAAAGTGATGAAGAAAACCTATTTTATCTAAAGCTCTCTATCTCACTAAATGCTGCTGTGGCAGGTGAATATAATAGCTCACACCTGTAGTCCCAGCTACCTAGGAGATTGAGATGAGAGGATCATTTGAACCCAGGAATTCTATTCCAGTCTGGGCAATATAGGGAGATCTCATCTCTAAACAAAAAAGAACCAGAAAGCCACCTTGTGACTATATGTACATTTCCTTCATCATATTTTTTTCTCTACCTTTTTGTGGTCCCCTTTGTTATTAGTTGCCTCATCACACTCAGTATTCCCGAATCTGCAGCCTAAAGATCTTAGGGTGGTTTTCACCCCTTTCAGAAGTCTAGAAATACTTCCCTTTACCAAACATTTTAGCATTTATAATCCTTTAAGTATTTGTGGCTGAGGGAATCCAGTGCACCTTCATCAGCTGCTTTCTTCCTGTGCCTGGGAAGCACCAGCCAAGCTTTCTGAGGTCAGAATGGCAAACCAACTGCACTTGCATTTGCTGTCTTCCAGGAATGTGATAGGTCCATTTCTTTCTTATTTTCTCCCTCTTAATGTCACTGGAACTTCTTTCACATTACTTCTCTTCCTCTGCTGTGGCTAAGTGGAACCCTTGGTAATGAATGAGAACATTCCTTTAGGTCAGAGGTTCTCAACCTGTGGGTTGCGACCCACAGGAACTGTATTAAAGGGCTGTGGCATTAGGAAGGTTGAGAACCACTGCTTTAGGTATTTCTTGTAATCCTTGTGTGACTCCCCCCCCCCCCAACAACTTTATTGAGATAGATATCATTCAGACACCATACAATTCATCTACTTAAAGTGTACTTGGTATGACTTTTTGAAGTAGGAGTCTCCCTGCTGAACCTGACCTCATAGAATAATATCCCTTTAGTTCTCTTGGAGTTATGTAGGGTAGAATTTTTTTTTTTTTTCCTTAAAAGACAGGATCTTGTTCTGTTACCCAGGCTGGAATACAGTGGTGGGATCATAGCTCTCTGTAGCCTAGAACTCCTTGGCTTAAGTGAGCCTCCTGCTTCAGCCTCCTGAGTAGCTGGGACTATAGGTGAACACCACCACACCTGCCTAATTTTTTTAAATTCTGTAGATATGGGGCCCCACTATGTCGCCTGGGCTGGTATTGAGCTCTTTGGGACTCAAGTGATTCCCCTGCCTCAGCTTTCCAAAGTGCTGGGGTTATAGGTGTAAAGCACTGTACTTGGCCTAGGGTAGACATTTTTTCCCTCTTGAAGTGGAAACTATACTTTACAAAAATCTCAGTCTTCATTCATTTTTTAAGGGCCTCTGAGACCTCCAAGGCCCTGGGTTAGAGTTCTGTGATTTTTGTTAGGAGTCCAACCCTAAAAAATAACCATATGGATCCTTATTAACATTTCCATCTTCATCCCCCTTTCATCTCTGGGCTTATGTGAAAAACCTGCTAAATCTAGTGGCCAGAGTGTGTTAGAAATCCTTCTAATATATAGATAGCTAGAAGATAGTGGCCATTATATTTCAAGTCAGTCCCTTCCCCCTCTTTCCTCCACCTACCTTAGAATTTTCTAGCTTTAGAGCATCAGCCACGTGGATATACTCAATGGGGCTGATGACTGTCATTTTTTTAATTCCACAGGTTAGACTCACAGAATAGAATTAAATGTGACAACCTGTGGAGAAGGCCGCTTTATCATGAGTCTCTAGTTACTCTTTTATTTCTTTTGTGTGTGCCTCAGCATCTGTCCTCCATATAAACTGGATGCTGTCCTTTGCTTTATGGTATGGCAATGGTTGGGGCTTGGGTGGGCTATAAAGAAGTCATGGGGCTTTGAACAGCTTTCTGATCTTTCTGCAGCCCAGAGGAAGTAGGGTAAGGTTTTTTGTATTTTTTTTTTGAGACAGAGCCTCAAGCTATTGCCCTGGGTAGAGAGCTGTGGCATCACAGCTCACAGCAACCTCCAACTCCTGAGCTTAAGCGATTCTCTCGCCTCAGCCTCCAAGGTAGCTGGGATTACAGGTACCTGCCACAACGTCCAGCTATTTTTTGGTTGTTGTTATTGTTTGGCAGGCCCGGGCCAGATTTGAACCTGCCAGCTCTGGTGTATGTGGTTGGCGCCTTATCCACTTAAGCTACAGGCACCACCTTTTTTCCCTAAGGTAGCCCCTTTGGTTTTTCTGCATGACTCTGGTTCATCTTGTATCATTCCTCTCTTACCTTCAGGAATGGCAGGTCACAATGGTAATGTTTTTGGAGGATACAGTGTGTGTACTTTTCTTTCTATTTGGCCTAAAGGTTTGACAACCCACCTAGATCTATGTGCCCAACTCTCTATGGTAGTCATGAAAGTAATTGGCAAGATTACCCAGTTAAAATCATAATATTAAAAAGATAAATGATCTTTTATTATAATTCAGTATAATTTACATTTACTTCAAATAAAAGTTCACTTGCAGTCCAAACTTCTATATAGACAGAAAGTACATTACCTCAGGAAAGTTTTGAGGGCAAAAAGGTAAAGATAAACATCCCAACAGTGTAAGAGTGTAAGAAAGACATGAATGTATTCACAGAAAAAATACAAATGGCCCCAAAACATGAAAAAATTTCAATCTAGTCATTGGAATTAAATGCAAAGCAGTTAAAATACTAGCTTCACCATTCACATAGGCAAAGATGTGTAAGTATTGTAGGAGGAGAAGGACATAGAATGCTGATATAAAAGTACTTGGTATGTTTGTCAAGGGTAATTTAGCAGTGTATCTCAAAGAGCTTAAAAGTGCCTGTCATTTCCATTTCCAAAGGAAATAATTGGACAAGTGTGGAAAGCTATATGCAACAAGATAATCACTGTGGCATTTTTTTAAATGGAAAAAATTAAAAACAAGTGAAATATTCAAAACCAGGAGACTATTTTGATTACCAGTTTACTTACTTGATGATACAGATTTCTATTTATTGACATCAGAAAGATTGATACATTAAAAAGATATTTTATTGAGTACCTACCACATTTAGTGTTATAAGAAATTTATAAAAAAAGTATGTATACTTATTTTTGAAATACTTTTATGTTTATGTATATTAAGCCTAGAAAGAGATGTGCCAAAACATTAACTGTGATTATCTTTGGTGGGATTAAAAGTAGTTAAAAGTAATTTGTCTTTTTTGTTTATATGTAATTTGTAGGTTTTTTAATTCAGAATGAGTATGTCTTATGAGTATGTGTGTAACTTTAAAAAACAAAAAATGTTAGGACCTTAAAAAAATGGCCCTTTGAAATTTGGCTGTTTCTGCCTAGAGTCTTTCAGGTTGCTGCATCAAGAACAGATGAATCATGTTGACACCTTGTGTGGTGCAATAGGTGTGGTTTCTCAATAAGGCTGTGCTAGTCAAATTATATCTTTCTATTTAAGGGCTGTTTCGCAGCAGCTTCTGAAGTGTTAAAGCACCTAAAGGAACGATTTCCACCTAATACTCAGCATGCCCAGGTAACCTGCTTTGCATGGCATTGGGTTTATTTCTGAATGTTTTTTATTGGGTGGTGCCTGTGGCTCAGTGGGTGGGGCCCTGACCCTATATACCAAGGGTGGAGGGTTTGAACCTGGCCCCGGCCAAACTGCAACAAAAAAATAGCTGGGCATTATGGCAGGTGCCTGTAGTCCCAGCTACTTGGGAGGCTGAGGTGAGAGAATCACCTAAGACCAGGAGTTGGAGGTTGCTGTGAGCTGTGACGCCACGGCACTCTACCAAGGGCAATAAAAGTGAGACTCTGGGGAGGCACCTGTGGATCAGCGGAGTAGGGTGCTGGCCCCATATGCCGGAGGTGGTGGGTTCAAACCCAGCCCCAGCAAAAACCTTAAAAAAAAAAAAAAAAAAAAGACCGCTAATTTTTCAAAGCAAAAAAAAAAAAAGAATTCAGGGGTAAAAAAAAAAAAAATGTGAGACTCTGTCATAAAAAAAAAAAAAAAAAAGAAGAAGAATAAAAAAACATTTTTTATTTTCATTTATTTATTTTTTTGAGTCAGAGTCTTACTATGTTGTCCTCCGTAGAATGCTGTGGTGTCACAGCTCATAGCAATCTCAAACTCTTGGGCTTAAATGATTCATTTGTCTCAGCCTCCCAAGTAGCTGGGACTACAGGTGCCTGCCACAATGCCCAGCTATTTTGTTGTTGTTGTTGTTATTGTTGCTGCAATTGTCATTGTTGTTTAGCTGGCCTGGGCCAGGTTCTAACCCTCAGCCTTGGTGTATGTGGCTAGCGCCGTAACCACTGTGCTATGGGTGCCAAGCCAGAAGAGGGATATTTTAGAGTCCCCTCTCTAAAACAGAAGAGGATGCATAGTCAGGTGCAGTGGCACATGCCTGTGTCCCAATACTCTGGGAGGCTGATGTGGGTGGATTGTTTAAGCTCAGGAGTTCGAGACAGCCTGAGCAAGAGTGAGACCCTGTGTCTACTAAAAATAGGAAAAATAACTAGCTGGGTGTTGTTTTGGATGCCTGTATTCCCAACTACTTAGGAGGTTGAGGCAAGAGGATCTCTTGAGCCTAAGAGTTTAAAGCTGCTGTGAGCTATGGCACTATAGCACTTTACCCAGGGCGACAGAGGGAGACTCTGTCTCAAAACAAAGAGAAAGGATAGATACAAATACAACATTTCTTACTTATACAAAGTTTAACAGCATACAGTCTCATACTAAATATACATTGTTTATGGGGAAGTATAATACATATGTTATAAAGTATAAAAAACATGAAGGAGAATGACAAATACCAAACTAAGTGCCTACTTTGGAAAAATAGAGAAATGGAATTTGCAAAGGACTTCAGTAGTATCTAATAGTATCTGAAGCAATAAAGCAAAATGTGAGTTAACACATTTGGTGGTTGGCACACATCTATGTATTACTTTATTCTTTGGTTTTATGCATACTTGAAATATTAAAAAAAATTTTTTTATCTCAAAACAATAGAAAATAAAAAGAATGTAAATCGTTAAACGTATTTGCTAAGCAAGCCAAAATACTTTTATATTATTGTTGAATAACAAAGTGTAAAGATTTGCTATTTTGTACTTAATCCTTTTTCTTTTCTTATTAGTTATGGATGCTATGTGATCAAAAAATACAGTTTGACAGAGCAATGAATGATGGCAAATTTCATTTGGCTGATTCACTAGTTACAGGAATCACAGCTCTTAATGGCATAGAGGGTGTATATAGGTAAGAAACGTTGCAGACTTCAACCTCAGAATAAAATAATTTTTAAATGGCTGTGTTTTTGTTTTGTGTGTACATTAATTTATTTACTTTAGCTGAGAAAAAACTTTTCTATTTATTACAGGGAATAAGAAAATACAGATAAATAAAATGAATAAAATGAGTAATCCCTGACATATTTATTATAACATGTATAATTCCAGATGTTTTTTCTTGCATGCGTTTGTGCGCATATTCACATACATGCTTTAATACACATACGCACACACACATTTTTTTTTTTCTTTTAAAAAAAATTAAATCAGGCACAGTTTTTCCCCATGGGAGGTTTATAGTCTAATTGAGAAAGTAGAAATTCTTACCCCCTAAGTGACTTTAGTTAAAATACTTAGAAAACATCAACATAATGACTTGTGTTTGTCTTGATTCTGTTTCAGAAAAGCAGTTGTATTGCAAGCTCAGAACCAAATGTCAGAAGCACACAAACTTTTACAAAAATTGTTGCTTTATTGTCAGAAAATGAAGAATACAGAAATGGTGATTAGGTAAGGGGTCTCTTGTGTGCCTTGTAGAGATGTTGTGGTGGATATTCTCATCCCATGTTTTCCTTTTTGCCGTCAGTGTCCTACTGTCGGTGGCAGAGCTATACTGGCAATCTTCATCCCCTACCATCGCACTGCCTGTGCTCCTGCAGGCTCTGGCCCTCTCCAAGGAGTACCGCTTACAATACTTGGCCTCTGAAACAGTGCTGAACTTGGCTTTTGCCCAGGTAAGCCGATCTCTGTTTTTATAGCACATACTTGTGCTGAAGAATGGTGAGTCTATTACAACTTTTTGGTACTGACAAGGATAGTAAATGAGCTTTTACTTGTTAATATTGAAGTCTGAAAAGGTAGTTTCCATGTGCAGGCTCTTCTCCTATGGAGCTGTGAAGGTGGGACAAGCTGACACTTCCAGTGACCCTGGCTTTCCTGAGCTGTGTGTTTAGTAGAGGGGACACACCTCTTCAGTTTATTTTTCTTTGCTGTCGTATCTAAGAAATCATTGCTGAATCTAATGAAAATTTTCTCCTATGTTTTCTTCTAAAAGTATTATAGTTTTAGTGTTTATGGTTAGGTCTTTGAATACTTTTTGAGTTACTTTTTGTATATAATGTGTGATAGGGGTCCACTCTTATTCTTTTGCAAGTGGATATGGATTGAACCTTTTGTTGAAAAGACTGTTCTTTTCCATTGATAATTGGTACCCTTGTTGAACATTAATTGATCTTTGATATATAGGCTTAAATTTCTAGATCCACAATTCTATGCCGTTCATCTATACATGTGTGTCCTTATGCCAATAACATATTGTTTTGATTATTGGAGCTTTGTAGTAAGTTTTGAAATCAGGAAGTGAGAGAATCTTCTAACCTTGTTCTTTTTCAAGATAGTTTTGTCTATTTGGGGTCCTTTGCAATACCATATTAATTTTAGAATCAGATTGTTCAGTTCTACAAAAAAAGATTAGTTGGAATTTTGATAGGAATTGCATTTAAATCTATAGATCAATTTAGAGAGTATTGCCAGATGTAATATTAAGTTTTCCAATCCATGAACACAAGATGTCTTTCCAGTTTTTTACGTCTTTAATTTATTCCATCAACTTTTTTTTTTTTTTTGAGACAGAGTCTCACTTTGTCACTCTTGGTGGAGTTCTATGGCTATCATAGCTCACAGCAACCTTTAACTCTTGGGCTGAAGCGATTCTCTTGCCTCAGCCTTCCAAGTAGCTGGGACTACAGGTGCCTGCCACAACGCCTGGCTATTTTTAGAGATGGGATCTTGCTCTGGCTCAGGTAGTCCACCTGCCTCAGCCTTCCAGAGTGCTGGGATTACATTCTTTTCAACAAGGTTTTGTAGTTTTCTATGTACAGGTCTTTCACCTCCTTGGTTAAATTTATTCTGCTGTATTTTATTCTTATTGATGCTATTGTAAATGAAATTTTTAGTTTTTAATTTTAGATTCTTCATTGCTGTTACATATTGATCTTATATCCCTTAGCCCTGCTGAACTTGTTTCTTACCTATAATAGATTTGGGGAATTTATTATTTTTTTTTAGTTTTATATATAAAGTTATGTCATCTGTGTATAAAGATTTCCACCCCATTTGAATGCTTTTTATTTCTTTTTCCTAATAGCTTCGGGTAAAACTTACAGTACAATGTTGAAAAGAATGGCAAGAATGTACGTCTTGTACTGTTCCTGATGTTAGGGGAAAGCTTTCAGTCTTTCGTCATTACATGTCATGTTAGCTATGGGTTTTTCTTTTCTTTCTTTTTTTTTTTTTTTAAAGAGGGATTTGTATACAGAGATGCGAACACAGGGAGGATGCCATGTGAACATGAGATGGAGATGGGTTTTATTTATTTATTTATTCTATTTTTTTGCAGTTTTTGGCTGGGGATGGGTTTGAACCTGCCACCTCCGGCATAGGCGGCTGGTGCCCTACTCCTTTGCACCACAGGCGCTGCCCTAGATACGGGTTTTTCATCATGTTCTTTATTATGTTGAAGAAGTTTCCTCTATTCTTAGTTTGTTGATTTTTATCATAAGAGTGTTGGATTTTGTCAGATGTTTTCTGTATCAATTGAAATAACATGGGTTTTTTCCCTTCATTTTATTCATGTGGTAAATTATTCATATGGTATATCACATATACCATATATAATGAGCTACTTTGCATTCTTAGAATAAATCCCACATGGTTATGGTGCATATAATGCTTTGATTACGCTGCTGGATTTTGTCTGCTAGTATTTTGTTGAGGATTTTTGTGTCTATCTTCATAAAGGATATTGTGGTATCTTTATTTGGCTCTAGTATTAGGGTAATAATGGCCTCACAAAATGGATTCGGAAGTGTTCCCTCCTCTTCTATTTTTGGGAAGAGTGTGAGAAGGATGTGTTAGTTCTTCATAAGCTTGGTCGAATTTCACCAGGGAAGCAGTCTGGTCCTAGGCTTTTCTTTTCTTTCTTTTTTTGATGGGAGTCTTTTTGGGTTACTGATTTGTTCTCTCTCTCTTCCTCTCTCTCTCTTTTTTTCATTATTTATTTATTTATTTATTTTTTGTTGAGACAGAGTCTCACTATGTTGCCCTGGGTAGAGTGCCATAGCATTACAGCTCACAGCAACCTCCAACTCTTGGGCTTAAGTGATTCTCTTGCCTCAGCCTCCCAAGTAGCTGGGACTACAGGTGCCTGCCACAACGCCCAGCTGTTTTTTGGATGTAGTTGTCATTGTTGTTTAGCTGGCCTGGGCTGGGTTCAAACCTGCCAGCCTCTGTGTACATGGCTGATGCCATAACCACTGTGCTACGGGTGCTGAGCCTCTCTCTCTCTCTCTCTCTCTCTTTTTTTTTTGCTCAGGCTAGAGTGTGGTAGAATGTGGTAGCCTCCTCATAGCTCACTGCAGCCTCAAATTCCTGGGCTTTAGTCATCTTTCTGCCTCAGCCTTCCAAGTAGCTGGGGCTATAAGTACATGACATGACATGACATGACACTCAGCTGATTTTCTATTTTTTGTAGAGACAGAGTCTCTCTCTTGCTCAGCCTGGTCTCTCAAGTCCTGAGATCAAGAAATTCCCTGACCTTTGCCTCTCAGAGTGCTAGGATTATAGGCAGGAGCTACTGTTCCCAGCCTGATTTAATCTCAGATTTCCTATTTATTTTTGAGTCTGTTTTGGTAATTTGTGTCTTTCTCAGAATTTGTCCATTCCATTTAGGTTGATCTAATTTGTTGGCATACAACTGTTCATAGTAGTCTTTTTTTTTTTTTTCTCCCCGAGACAGAGTCTCACTTTGTTACCTTCAGTAGAGAGCTGTGGCATCACAGCTCACAGCAACCTCAAACTTTCGGGGTTAAGCTATTCTCTTGCCTCAGCCTCTCCAGTAGTTGGGACCATAGGCGCCTGCCACAGGCACCACAGGCTGGCTATTTTTAGTGACAGGGTCTTGCTCTTGCTCAGGCTGGTCTCAAACCTGTGAGCTCAGGCAGTCCACATGCCTCCGCCTCCCAGAGTGCTATAGGCGTGAGCTGCTGTGCCAGCCTGTTCTTGTATTCTAATATAATCTTTTTAATTTTTGTAGCATTGTTAATCTCTGCTTTCATTCTAGATTTTATGGATTTTAGCCTTTTGAGCCTTTTATCTTTTTTTCTTTGTCAATCTGACCCGCAGTTTGTCAATTTTGTTGATCTCTTTAAAGAACCAAATTTTAGTTTCATTGATTTTTTTTTCTCTGTTGTTTTCCTATTCTCTATTTTGTTTATCTTTGCTTTAATCTTTATTATTTCTTTTCTTCTATTACTTTTAGCTCTACTTTTCTTTTTCTAGTTTCTTAAGGTTGAAGGTTAGCTTATTGATTTGAGGTCATAAGTTACAGTTATAAGTTTCCCTTACCTCTTTCTTAATGTATTCCTTTATAGTTATAACTTTCCCTGAGAACTATATTCTACAAATTTTTACTTTGTCTCAAAAGTTTTATAAGTTGTTTAGTGTATGTTGTATTTTTATACATCTCAAAGCATTTTCTAATTTCCCTTGTGATTTCTTCTTTGACCCATTGGTTATTTAAGGGTTTGCTTAATTTCCATATGTTTTATAAATTTGCTAATTTCCTTATATTAATTGACTTCTGATTTTATTTCATGAAATCTGTCAGACTAGATTCGCCTTGTATGATTTAATTCTTCTTAAATTTGAGTGTTATTTTGTGGCCTGATGTGGTCTATCCTGAAAAATGTCCCATATGCACTTGAGAAGAATTTGTATTCTTATATCATGGGTAGTGTGCTTTATATAGGTGTTAGGGCTAATTTGTTTGTAATGTCATTCAAGTCTTCTATTTCCTTGTTGAACTTCTGTCTAGTTTTTCTGTCCATTTGGAAAAGTGGGGTACCGAGCTCATTTAACTATTATTATTGAATTTTCCATTTCTCCCTAATATGTCAGTTTTGCTTTATATGTTTTGAGGCTCTATTATTTGGTGTATGTATATTTGTAAATGTTGTATCTTGATGAATTGACTCTTGTATGAGTATATCATTTCCTTCTTTGTCTCTTGTGATGGTTTTTGAATTAAACTCTCTTTTGTCTGATACTAGTATTGGTACTGCAGCTGGTTTTTAGTTACTGTTCATGTGGAATATTTTTCATTCCTTATACTTTCCGCCTCTTAATCTAAAGTGAGTCTCTTGGGTGGGTTTGATGGCTCATGCCTGTAATTCCAACACTTTGGGAGGCCAAATTGGGAGGATTACTTGAGGCCAGAAGTTTTAAGACCAGCTTAGGCATATAGCAAGACCCCCATCTCTATAAAAAAAATTAAAATGTTAGCCAGATGCGGTGGTTTGAGCCTATAGCCTTATCTACTTTGAAGGCTAAGGCAGGAGGATCACTTAGCCCAGGAGTTTGAGGTTATAGTGAACTATGATGATGCCATTGCACTCCAGACAGAGTAAAACCCTATCTTTTTAAAAAACAAAACAAAACAAAACTGAATCTCTGTAGAAAACATATAGTTGGATACTTCTTTTAATCCATTCTAACAATTTCTGCCTTTTAATTGGAGACTTTAATTCATTTACATTTAATGTCATAAGGAAGGACTTATGATTTGCTATATGTTTTCCACATGACATACTGTTTTTGGTTCCTCAATTCCCCCGTTACTGCTTTTGTGTTAAGTAGGTATTTTCTAGTGTACCATTTTAATTTCCTTATCACTTTCTTTGCTCCATTCTTTGGAGTTGTTTTCTTTTTGTAGAGACAGAGTCTTACTTTGTCACCCTCGGTAGAGTGCCGTGGTGTCACAGCTCGTAGCAACCTCCAGCTTAGGCGATTCTCCTGCAATTCTCCTGCCTCACCCTCTCAAGTAGCTGGGACTACAGGTGCCTGCCACAACGCCCAGCTATTGGAGTTATTTTCTTAATTGTTACCCTTCCCTGGGCTGGACTTAAATTCCTGGGCTCAAGTGATTGTTCACCTTAGCCTCCCAAGTAGCTGGGAGTATAGGTGTGCACCACTGTGCCTGGCCTCAAGTGATTTCTTTCCTATCTAGTTCATCCTTTCAGAATCATCAATCTAAAGGATATTAACGTGGGTCTTTTTCTAAAGTCAAAAAACTTTCTGTAGTGAATAACCTCTCCCTACTCTATCTGTCATAGTCTGAAACCAGAATGCCTCATACTGTATTTTCTGGGATTCTGATGCCTGTTTAATGTAGAACATGTCAGGGAGAAGATAAGCCAGAGATAGCTATTCAGGAGAGAACTATTTCTTTGTGGTTGTGGGCAGTGAGTTTGGGCATGTTCAGTGTCATGTTTCTTTTTCAGCTCATTCTTGGAATCCCGGAACAGGCCTTAAGTCTTCTCCACATGGCTATTGAGCCCATCTTGGCTGATGGGGCTATCCTGGACAAAGGCCGCGCCATGTTCTTAGTGGCCAAGTGCCAGGTGGCTTCAGCAGCTTCCTATGATCCACCGAAGAAAGCAGAAGGTACGAAGCTATACAAAGATTGTTAAGCGATACATTCCTAAATATTTTAAAGTTTGGGACCCACAAGAAAAAAACACATTGAATTTGGGACAGTATTTATGTTCTTAGTGTTCACAAACAGACATGCATATCAAAATTTCACATAGCATTTGAAGGGCTTTTGCATGCATGCTTGTGGGGAGGATTGAAGAAGGTAAATGAAGGGTTATTTTAACCCCATGGAGCCAGATGCTAGGCTGGAAGTCACGTCTAAAGACCTTTCTTAAACCTCACCCTAATTTTTTTTTCCTCAAAGAATGGAGACTTATTATAAACGTATCTGGTACATATTAAACAAAACAAGATATCAGGTTTTGAAAACTATATGGGAAGTGTTGAGTTTTAAATATGTGTGGTATTTTCTTCATTTTCCATCAGCTTTGGAAGCTGCTATTGAGAACCTCAATGAAGCAAAGAACTATTTTGCAAAGGTCGACTGTAAAGAGCGAATCAGGGATGTTGTTTACTTCCAGGCCAGACTCTATCATACCCTGGGGAAGACCCAGGAGAGGAACCGGTGTGCAATGCTCTTCCGGCAGCTGCATCAGGAGTTGCCCTCGCAGGGTGTACCCTTGATAAACCATCTCTAGAAAGGACATCCCTGCTGGGCCACTGTGCAAAGTATAAGATTTGGGACTTACTCATGCCCCTCCCTCCCTGTAAATTTTGTATTTGTAATATCCTGTCGGTCTTGTCAATAAAGTTCATTCCGGTTAGTTTGTCTGATTTTGTTGCTAGAAGTACATCATTGTTTTAGTCCCCTTTCCTTTTGGTAATAAGGACATCACCTTTTTATCGATAACAGCTGTTTCGCTAACAAATGCCTTGAGATTATGTTCTCCCTGGGGAAAATGACTAGTATTTTTTATTAGAAATTTCATTAGGAATTGTGCACACTTCATCATCATGTAAATTTATTTAGCTCATATGCTCAAAGAACTTGGGAATTGGTAGATAGATGGGACCCAACAAGTGGCGATGAGGATGGGATGGTGGACGCAGACTGAAAAAGGAAATACTCAGAAGTAGCCAGAACGAGATGTTATAGTACAAAGTTTATAAGATAGGAAAAAACCTTTACCTTTAACTGCCTTCCCTTGTATCTTCACCCATTGTCAGCAGGAAGTAGTTTGGGAGAGATCGATGCCCCTAATCCCTTGCTGGTAGTTAAGAGTTCTGTTTGAAAGGGAAGGATTGAGATAGATTAAGGGGGCTGGTCAAGAAACAACAGGGGAAGTGAAGTCTTACAAGAATGGCAATTAGAAAGAAAAACAAAGCTAAGACTCAAGAGTAAAAGAAGGTGCTAAAGAAACAGGAGAGTAAATGAAACCTTTAGCAATTAACAACCATAAGTGAAAGAGTGATGTTGAGTGTTGGGAACTTTGGTAGGAGTGTTGGAAGTTTGGGGAATGAAAGAGAGAATGTAGGAGGTTTGTTGGGCATAAGTTTAGTATGGGGAGTTTGAGATAAGAAATGTAAGAAGTGGGTGGTGCCTGTGGCTCAGTGAGTAGGACACCAACCCCATATACCAAGGGTAGTGGGTTTGAACCTGGCCCCAGCTAAACTGCAACAAAAATATAACCGGCTTGTTAAAAAAAAAAAAAAAAAAAAAAAAAAATATATATATATAGTGCCATGCATTGTGGCAGATGCTTGTAGTCCCAGCTACTCACGAGGCTGAGGCAAGAGAATCTCCTAAGCCCAAGGGCTGAAGGTTGCATTGAGTTGTGATGTCAGGGCACTCTACTAGGGGCAAACAAGTGAGACTTTTGTCTCTTAAAAAAAAAAAAAGTTAAGTATAAGAAATTTGGGAAGTTTGAGATAAAAGATTCAGGGAGTTTTGAGGTGAGAAGTATAAGAGGTATGGGGAGTTTCGAGATGAGAAGTGTGAGGAGTTTGAAGTAAAGAAGATAGGAAGTATAAGAAGTTTGTGAGAAGTTTGTAGGGAGCAGACAATGTGTGGTTGTGCTCAGTGGTTATTGCCCTCAGCTGGTTGTGCATGAGTCCCTGATGGGACGCCATGAGTTGGTACCCTTAACTGGTTGTGCACAAGTTCCCAAAGGGACGCCAGGGGTTAGAGTCCCCACTCATTGTAATGGGGGTAGAGTCCTGGTTCATCATAATTCAGCTAACAAGGGCTGCAAAAAAGCGAGACCTTTGTTTATCTGTTACAATTTATATTGCAGCGGTTCTCAACCGGTGGTTCGAGACCCCTTTGTAACAATGACAATACATCGCAGCATTAGGAAGCTTCAGAACCATTGAGCAAAGGGAACACTCCACGAAGAAAGTGGGACTTTTGTTCGCCAGTTAACACAATGTATAATAGATGAGATTCAGAGTTGTGTGTTTGAATTTAAAATGCATGTCTTGTAGGGAGCATATAGTTAAGATTAAGTAAAAAGTGTGTGGTTGTGTATAGGGGTTACAGTTCCCGTTGGTGTGTATGTTGGAAATTGTAAGGAGTGTGGGAGAATATAGGCTAAAGGCAGAAGTAGCAAAAGGCAGTGAAAGCAGTTAAGATCTTCAGTCAGAAAAAAAGGGAGAGACAAATAAGAATCATGACAATTTCAGTTAGAAGAACAGTTGTATGATCCCTTAATACACAAAAAGGGGGAATTGTAGGAGACACCTGTGAGAAATACCTTGGCAATAAGGGATTTAACATCATGGATGGTCAGTGCAGGTTTTTAATGAGGCTTTGATTTTGCTTCTGAAGCTTCCTGGTTCTGTTGGACTAAATCAGTGGTTGTAGTGCCTGTGGGTATGCATACACGTGGTAATCCCTAACTGGAGATTAAGAAGGAAAAGATTATTTTGCAGATTTTGGACCAATGACAAGAAGCATATTTCATTCCCTTTCTAGGTGTTGGCTTATCCCTTCTGCATGGGGATTTTTTTTTTTTAGACCGTCTCATTTTGTTGCCATTGATAGAGATCGTGGCGTCATAGCTCATGGCAACCTCAAACTCCTAAGCACAAGCAGTCCTCCTGCCTCAGCCTCCCAAGTAGCCCACTATAATGCCTAGCTATTTTTAGAGTGAGGGTTTTGCTCTTGCTCAGGCTGGTCTCAAACTCCTGAGCTCAACTTAGGCATTCCACCCGCCTCAGCCTCCCAGAGTGCTAGGATTACAGGCATGAGCCACCACACCCAGCCATTAGGGATGTTTTTTCTATATAAGTGAGGGATGATGATAAATTAAGTCTATTAATGAATTCATGAATTAAGGTAATTATAAATTCAGAAAGCGTCTAAAGCTCAGGTGTGTAGATGCTATCATCAAATATATAGTATATATACATTTCTCAACCTTGCAATTAAGCAGAAACCAGTTATTTATTCGTCTGTTCATGAATTTCTTACCCTTGAGTGTTCACAGAAAAATGTCTGTTTTTCAAGTCCAAAGTAGCAGCTGTACCCAAATAGCCCTTATAAAGCAACAAGGAAGGGCAGTGCCTGTGGCTCAGTGGGTAGGGCGCTGGCCCCATATACCGAGGGTGGCAGGTTTGAACCCAGCCCGGGGCCAAACTGCAACAAAAAATAGCTGGGTGTTGTGGTGGGCGCCTGAGGTCCTAGCTACTTGGGAGGCTGAGGCAAGAGAATCGCCTAAGCTAAGGAGTTGGAGGTTGCTGTGAGCTGTGATGCCATAGCACTCTACCAAGGGTGATAAAGGGAGACTGTCTCAAAAAAAAGAAAATTTCCAAATGGCAATAGTAGAGTGTTAGAACTAAGTATGGGGCCCTTCTGAGCCCAGCACCCTGCACAGTGTGTACCCCCAAGAAGCCAACCTGCCTAACCCAGCTCTCAGCTGGCTGCACATTCACCCCAGCAGGGAGGTAGGACCTAAATGCAAACCTATTAGGAGGGGTTTGGGGTCCCCTGCCATCTGCGACTTGGATTTGTTGGCTGGGGCTTGTCACCTCCAGGACGGAATAGTGTTGAATGTTGGCAGAGTTACCGCAAAACTCAGAAACTGGGTGACAATTGGCTTTTTTCCTAGTGGAGCATTTGATGGGAGGAAAGTCAGTAATTATACAGTATCATAATGGTGCAATTATGGGTGGGTTAATGTGTGTATAAGGGTGTATGAATTGACCATCTGGTTAAATGGGAAAAGGGTTAGGTGAGGAGGGAATTGAAGCTTATTAGCCAGTGGACATTTGGGTCCATACCAAAGACCTTCAGGATATATGTGTATTCTCAAAGGAGAAGAAAAGAAAGGTGCTCTGACCAAAGAAGCATGGTGGAGACTATTCCCAGCAAGTTTGGTCTTAAATTTGCAGCTCTGGAGTGAATGAATGTCTTTACAACAATCCTAAGTGGTAGGCAATAGTGTTAATTCCATATAACCATATGAAGAAACTGAGGCACAAGGAGGTTAAGTCACTTGCCCAAGGTCATAGCTAGTAGTCGTGGAACTGAGTTTGCACCAAGAGTTTTGAAAAGTAGGCCAGGCATGGTGGCTCATTCCTGTAATCCTAGCACGCTGGGAGGCCAAGGTGAGTGGATCACTTGAGCTCTCGAGTTCCAGACCAGCCTGTGCAAGACTGAGACCCTGTCTCTACTAAAAATGAAAAACTGAGGGAAGAGGATTGCCTAAGCCCAAGAGTTTGAGGTTTCTGTGAGCTATGATGCCACGGCACTCTAGCAAGGGTGACAAAGTGAGATTCTATTCCCCTCCCCCCCAAAAAAAAGTTTTGAAAAGTTCTGTAATGTTTGTTTTGTTTGTTTTTAAGACAGAGTCTCACTCTTGTTACCCTGGGTAGAATGCAATGGTGTCATAGCTCCCAGCAACCTCAAACTCTTGGGCTCAAGCAATCCTCTTGCTTCAGCCTCTCCAGTAGCTGGGACTACACGCACCTGCCACAATGCCTGGCTATTTTTTTATTGCAGTTTGGCTGGGCCGGGTTCGAACTCACCACTCTTGGTATATGGGGCCAGTGCCCTACTCACTGAGCCACAGGCGCCACCCTGGGTGAGATACTTTTTATTTTTTTTATTAAATCATAGCTGTGTACATTAATGTGATCATGGGGCACCATACACTGGTTTCATAGACCGTTTGACACATTTTCATCACAGTGGTTAACATAGTCTTCCTGGCATTTTCTTAGTTATTGTGCTAAGACATTTACTTCCACATTTACTAAGTTTCACATACATCCTTGTAAGATGCACCACAGGTGTAAGAGATACTTTTTAAAGTGTTACTTTTCCGTTCTCTCCTTTGTACTGTTCCGTTTTCTTTAAAAATAAGATTCAGATTCTCTGTTTACTTATTTTGTTGATGCTTTGTTGTCAGGACAACAAGATCTGTTTGCCTAGAATAGGGTTTTCTGGTATTCTTGGAGGCAAGAACCCAAAAGCAAAACTAATTCTTACTTTCATTTTTTAAAAGAAAATGGTTTCCTTGAGTGGGATGATTTTTTTTTTTTTTTGTAGTTTTTGGCCAGGGCTGGGTTTGAACACACCATCTCCAGTATATGGGGCTGGCACCCTACTCCTTTGAACTAGAGGTGCCGCCTGAGTGGGATGATTTTTATAAGAATTATAATGAAGTTCAGCAACTGTAGCACAGTGGTTATAGAGCCAGCCACATGCAGAGGGTGGCGGGTTCAAACCTAGCCCAGGCCATCCAAACAATGACAACTGCAACAAAAATAGCCGGCATTGTGGCGGGTGCCTATAGTCCCAGCTACTTGGGAGGTTCAGGCAAGAGAATCGCTTAAGCCCAAGAGTTTGAGGTTGCTGTGAGCTGTGACACCATAGCACTACCCAGGGCGACAGCTTGAAATTATCTCAAAAAAAAAAAAAAAAAGAAAAAGAATTATAATGAGAGGCAATTTGATGTTTCTGCTTTGTTCTAATTCACTTGAATAGAAAAGGCACATAACGATGAGGTATTTGATAAAATGCAAAGCTCTGTGCTATGAATTTTATTTTAATTAATTAATTAAATTAATTAATTTGGGTTTTTTTGCCACAATGCCTGGCTATTTTTGTTTTGAGACAGAGTCTCCTTCTGTCACTCTGGCTAGAGTGCTTTGGCATCATAGCTCAGCAACCTCAAACTCCTGGGTTCTACTGATCCTCTTGCTTCACCCTCCCAAGTAGCTGGGACTACAGGTGCCCACCACAACATCTGGCTAATTTTCTATTTTTAGTGGAGACAGGGGTCTCACTCTTGCTCAGCCTGGTCTCGAACTCCTGAGCTCAGGCAACCCAACTCAGCCTCCCATAATGCTAGGATTATAGGTGTGAGCCACCAAACCTGGCCTGTGCTATGCATTATAATAGTTAACATTATTGAACACTTATGTGCCAGGTACTGAGCTAAGATTTACATACGTTATTGAATTTAAGCCTCATGCTTTAAACCTGTAAGCAAGGTACTATTATTATCCCCATTTGACAGCTGATGAAACCAAACTAGAATAGATCAATATACTTGCCCAAGACCACAGAGCTGATAACCAATGAAACTGGGATCTGAACTAAGACTATCTGACTTCAAAGTCACTGTGGTATATACCTTGACTCCAGAAATTATATTGGCAAGTCAAAACACATGAGTGAAAAGCAAATAATAAAGAAGATACAGCGGTTCTTAATAAGTGGTACTGTGCTTGCTTTAGGAGATTAGCAAGAGTAGAGGTCAGGAGAAGGGCCAGGGACATAGCATTTCAGGAAACTTTCAGGAAGAAGTGACTCTTAGGCTAGGGTTTGGATCTGGGTGGGCATTTCCTAACCCATTATACTTAATTGGCTTTTAAGTTTACACAACTGTATCTGCATCTTCTTTCTGCCTGTGTTAGCTAGTGTTCTAATCAAACACAGGCAATTTAGTAATATGATGTGAACATACAGAATTGTAAAGCAGACTGCCACACTGTTTATTGCCCATGGCCCAAATCTGTCATGGCCTACTAATAATGGTTTTTTAATTTTTAAATAGTTGAAGAAAAAACAAAATAGTAGTATTTTGTAACATATGAAATTTGTAGGAATTTCAACATTCAGTGTCTGTAAATAAAGTTTTATTGAAACACTGCCACATACACTCATTTAGTATTGTCTGGCAGAGCTAAGTGATCATAACAGAGTATGGTCTGCAAGGACTAACATAGTTACTGTCTGGCCCTTTACAAGAAAACATTTGCTGACCTTTGCCTTACAATTATAAATGCCCCAAATGCTCCTCTCAGCCCTAATACATATGTTGGGGGGGGGGGGGGAGCGAGAAAATATAAAAATACAGAAAAATACAAAACTATGCATTCATCATGGAGAACTGACAGTTGTTAACACGATTGGATGATATTCCATCAAATGACTTTGAGTTTTATTTATTCCTCTGACGAACATTTAGGAGGTTCCCACGGTTTTGAAATTACCAACAAATGCATGCATGTTGAGTAACATTAGAAGGGGTGGTCATTTCCTTGGATCGCTCCAGGTTGTTTGTGCCCCCTGCAGGCTGGAAATAGCTGTGGCGCTCATGGCTTTGAACCTTTAACTTGTCGCTTGTCTCTCCTCTCAACTTACCCATTTTGACTGCTTGGCAGGGTCAGTGAGACGTCCCCTGTCTCCTGGGCCACTTTTAGTCCAGATAAGGGTTGCCTGAACCCCAGGACGATTCAGGGAGTCCTTGAGGTCTTCTTTCCCTCCTTCCCTAGTGCTATCACCTACTTGGGAATCTACCACAACACTTAAGGCTCCGGCAAAGAAAGGGGCCAAATGAGGGAGAATATGATGTATTCCATAAAATGCATCTGAGTAGCGGTCTGGAAGAGCCAGAGAACTTAAAATGGGTTTAGCAAAGTTTGGTGACGCCAGGTTGACTGGAGATGGGAGAGGAACTCCCGCAGCCTTTGGGGCCGGTCCTGAGCTAGTGGCCAGTCGGGAGGCAGCTGCGGAAGGGAGCTCCTCTGAAGGGATGTTCGCCCTAAATCCACGCTGCATCTGCCGCGGGTCCGGTTCCTTTTGCTGTGGCAGTAGCCCCAAGAGCGGGAGCTGGGCTGCGAGGCGGGACCTCGGGTCTCCCGCCGGTATTGGGAACTTCCCGGTTCTCAGACGCCGCCCTGCAGTCCCCGCATTTAGCTGAACAAAGAGAACGCTGCCAGCAAGTCCCGCCAGCGCAAGGGTGCCGCGGCCACTGCGGGGAGAACCTGGCAGGTGCGCGCCGCGGGCGAGCGGGGGCAAAGTTGCTGTTCAGCCGTCCGCGCCCCCGCAGGCCTCCTCCCTCCGCCGTTCGCGGCCTCCTACCCCCGCCAGGCTGGCCTCACTTCCCCTCCTTCGCGCCTTACCCCCACCTTCTCCTTTCCCTCCGCCACTACTTTAGTCTCCGCAGGCTCTCGCTCCCTCCCCTCCGCTCCCGGGAGCGAGGACGAGCCGGCGGGGACGCGCGGCGGGGGCGCGCAACTCCGCGCCCGGGTTACCAGCGGCAGCGACCAATCCCAGCGCAGCCCGAGGCGGCGTCGCGCCCGAACCCGGGCCGGGCGGCTCCTCCCGCCCCCGCCCCCCGCGCGCCCGGCGGGGCCGATGAGAAGAGCTCGCGGCCGCTGTGAGAGAGCCAAGTCCAGCCAAGCCGGGGGCGCAGAGCGCGGGAGGCGGCGGCAGCGGCGCGGAGCCCAGGTGAGCTGGCGTGAGCCCGGCCGGGGGCGGGGGACGCATCCACTTCTGGCCCGGGCGCTCTGGCCCTCTCTCTCTCTGGGCGGGGGACCACCTCCGTAATTGCACAAAGCCCCAAGGCTAGCTTGGGTTCCCTCTACTGAGGGACCCCACGTGCACCTCCCCACGCCCCGCCACGTGGAGAGACGCGGCCCCCGGGATCCGTTCCCCGTGTCCTCGGGCCCTCAGGGCCGCGGGGTGGCCTCCTCGGCTGGGCCGCGCCCTGTCCCGGAGGCAGGGGAGGTCCTGGAGTTTGGAATCCTTGTCACCAGGGTCCTGGGCGTCAGTGATAGAGGAAGCGGCTTAGGCCCACACCCTCGCGTTTGACAGGTGGGGAAACCTGGAACGTGCAAAAAACAGGGCCAGTGGACTTTGAGCATCGCCACCCCGCAGCCCGCTTGACATAGGGCAAATCCAGGCCCTGGTGGCTTGGACACCAGGTGGCAGAACCCTAGACCAGCAGTTGTGTGGACTTGGGGACTTCTGCCTCTCCTCAGCCTGCCATTTGACCAACTACCCCCACCGCCCCTCGCCTCTCTCCGCCAGAATCTTGCAGGCTTGGTTCTTTTGACCTAAATTTACTTGGGGCTTTAGCATGCTGTGAATGCAGAGAGTTGTCCGCCTGACTCTCCGGGTGCTGGGCCCAGCCCATGTCAAAACTGGGTCTTGGTGTCTGGGGTGCCACCGGATCCAGCCCTAAGTTTTTTCTGGCTTCTCCCAGTCCTTGCACTGCCCACTTTGGGAAGTGGGGTGTTTTCACAGCTCTGCCAGCAGCTGCCCTAGCAGCTCTCACCTGGTGCTTAAGAGATCGCACCTCAGCCCCTCTGATCTCCGCAGAAGGTTGAAGTGGAGGGATGGAGCTTGGGAAGGGTCCCCCCCATCTCAGTACCATCAGCAAGGGAAGGGAACTCGTGTGGGATATGCAGCTTCCATTTCCCTAGAGGCAACAGTTTTTTTTGTTGTTGTTGTTGTTGTACAGACAGTCTCACTTTATAGCCCTTGGTAGAGTGCTATGGAGGCACACAGCTCACAGCAACCTCCAACTCCTGGGCTTAGGTGATTCTTTAGGTGGTGTTTGGAGTCCACACAGTCTTAGAGATAGAAACTTCATCTACCATAGAGTCCTGCTGTCTTTTAGCTCTGTCCCCATAAACTCCTTTGTTCCTTGAAGGAAGCAGAGGCTGCAACCAGGGTAGGGCTTTGGAGAAGTTAGCCCTCTTCTTGAACCACCCCACCAAAACATGCAATTTCAGAATAAACAGTGTGTGTGCTATGCAAGTGCATGAGCAAGGATGAGCCCCAGACACCTCCTTCCAGATAGAAAACCTTCCTGTATAGAAAGTAGGCATTTGTGATGAGAGCATACAACATATTTTCGTATTAAAGAGTAATATCCATTATTTGATGAGCCCCTAACTTGGATAATAATAATGTTAATAACATTTATTGAGTTTGTCCTATGTGCTAGATCCTATGCTATGTGTTTCAAGCATTATCTCATTTAATGCATACCCAAATCCTACAAGGCAAGGAATTTTTATCCCCATTGTAGAGAACAGGAGATTGAGATTTGTACCAGTCCTCTTAGCAGGATTTAGCCTAATTTTATAGAAGGGGTCAGAAACTTTAGGTACCTTGCCCAGGATCACACAGCTAATGAAGGCATATCAGGCCTAAGGGTCTTTGTGCTTTCTCACCTGTTCTAGAGCCCAGGCCCTTGCCAGGCTGCCTTCAGCTTCTTGAAGAGCCCAGATTGTTTACTAAATCAGCATTTAAAGACACAGATCTAACCAGGCTCTATAGTAATGATGACTCTTAGGCTTGTCTTTGGCCTGTGGTTGTTAGTGGACTGGTAGCCAAATATATTCACTAATAATTATGCATTAGTTCTCATCCAGGGTAGTCCCTCCCTCGTGGCAAGCCTTCTTCCCTGCTAGGCACACCTTCTGGTGGCTGTGGGAAGCATATGGTTCCCATTTCCTTCCCTGATCCTGAGGATTTGGGGCAAATGCTACTTCAGATTTTCCTTTGAGTCCAATAGGGCCAAGTGTTGCTGTTTTTCTCAGATGTTTGGCTCCTACCCTTCAGATGGGGTTAGGGACCTGGATGTGGGGTTCAGGCCAGCTGGCTCCATGATATTGCAGTGGTCTCACCCTCACATCTATGCCTCTTCCCTGGAAATTGAGGAAATTGCATCCTTACAATTCAGCAATATTTAGTACATTCACAGTGATGTGCAACCATTACTTCTGTCCAGTTCCAGGAAGTTTTTAATCACTCCGAAAGGAAACCTTGGATCTATTAAACAATCACCCTGTCTTTCCAATGCCCATCCCCTGGCCTCTACTAATCTACTTTCTGTCTCTGTGGATTTTTCTATCCTGGGCTTTTCATATAAATGGAATCATATAATACATGACTTTTGTATCTGGCTTCTTTCATTTGGCATAATGTTGTCAAGATTTATCCGTGTTGTAGCATGTGGCAGTACTTCATTCCTTTCTATGGCCAAATACTCTTCCATTGTTTGGAGAGATCACATTTTGTTTATCCATTCATCCGCGGATGGACATTTGGGTAGTTTCCATTGTAAGGGCTTCTTAAGGCTACTTTGTCCATTCCTGTGTCTCTGCAGCTCCCCAGTTAGTAAACTTCTGGGTGTAAAACATTGTTTTGTTATGCCATTTGCAGGGAGAGGGTCATGGGAGAAAGGTTTCCTGAAATCACTCAAAGACAACTTCCTGGAACAAAGTTTTCAGGATACCCTTCATTGCATCCTCACCTGTTCCTGCACAAGAATCATAGCTTCCCTTTATGAGTTGTCTCGCAGGTCAACTCATGGTTCTTACAAGTGTAAGACACTTCAGGGACAGGCTAGATTTTATTCAGTTCCGTTCTTTTCAGTCATGATGATTTGTTAAATGTATATCCCCTCATGATTTTGTGAGATTTTTCCAGACAAATCACAGAGTAGAGAGAACCTCACCAGACAGATAGTGCTATAACCCTGTGGCCACAAATGGAGTCAGCCTAGTCTCTCCTGGTAGCTTTGCCAGGAATGTCAGCCAAGGAAGTAAAAATTGGAAGCTGAACTAGGAGTTAGCCTAGTAGAGATTAGCTTCTCATCCCCTCCTGTTTTACAGGTGGGGGAAGTAGAGTGCAGAAAGGGAGGGAGAATGTGGTCTTTTTGGAACATTCACTGTGTGCAAAATATTTGTGTACTGAAGATTCACTCCACAGCCACCCTCTAGGTAGGTCTGGGTGGCTCTATTTTACAGATGAGAAAATCAAGGCCCAAGGTTCCCTGGTATCTGTATCTAATTCTGAGCTCTTGTTTTTCCCTTGGCTGCCTTCTGGCAAATTATGCCCATTTTCTTTTCTTTTCTTTTTTTTTAAATGTGCAGTTTATTTATTTATTTATTTATTTATTTGCAGTTTTTGGCTGGGGCCAGGTTTGAACCCACCACCTCTGGTATATGGGGCCGGTGCCCTACTCCTTTGAGCCACAGGTACCGCCCTATGCCCATTTTCTTGTGGAGGGGGTCCACCATCTCCAGGAGGTTATGGCATGGAATCTCCAAATGGTTTTGCTATTTGAAAAATAAGACTTAAAGGGCCAGGCACGGTGGCTCATGCCAGTAATACTAGCACTCTGGGAGGCTAAAGTGGGTGGAGTGCCTGAGCTCACAGTTTTGAGACCAGCTTGAGCAAGAGCAAGACCCCATCTCTAAAAATAGCTGGGCGTTGTGGTGGGCACCTGTAGTCCCAGCTACTCGGGAGGCTGAGGGAAGAGGATCTCTTGAGCCCAAGAATTTGAGGTTGTTGTGAGCTATGATGCTATGGCACTCTACCAAGAGCAACAAGTGAGACTCTGTCTCAAAAAAAAAAAAAAGACTTAGAATTATTATTTTTTCCTTCTTTTTGATTGGGCACCTTCTTCAACAAAACCATATTTAAATTGAGGTAAGTGCTGTTAGCTTTCATAGGGAAGACCCCTGGCTCATGCATTCCCTGCAAGGGATGTTAGTGATCAGAGTGGGAAACGGATTATTTTAGCTGCTGGCATTTCCATTTTCAGCCCTGTTTATAGTATTGCTGCTGAATTGGTTTTTTTTCAGTTATGAAACATTTTAAACAGAGAAAAGCCAGAGTTTTGTTTTGCCTTTTTTTTTTTTTTTTTTTTTGACTGGGTTGTTTTTTGGGAAGCTGGAAGGAGGCCCGGGAGGTGATGGAAACAGGGCAGAGTGGGGCGCTTTGGCTTTGGAACCCCTGTCGTTCACTTAACCCACTCCTTGGGGGGGGGGGGGTGTCCTGGTGACAAGCCCTGCCCTGGAGAACTGAGGAATCCTGGGACTTAGTCCCTGTTCCCAGAGAGCTTCCTGGTGAGTGGTCTGTGCACTATTGGGTAGCCCTTTGAAAAAGATGCACAATTCTACTATCATTTCCCTTTTGCAAAGGAGAAAAAGAAAATTAGAAGATTCTATGGTGCCCCACCCCACCCTGAAAACTGCCGAGCAACTATTTTTATGTTGCCTCTTTTTATCCTGGTAGCTTCTGTAAATAGTTGAGAGATGGCAGTTACAGAGATAAAAATGTTAATTGTACCCTGGAAAGGAGAGATGGATGGTCTCCTGAAGAAATAGGAGTGGGAGTCCTGGGGAGGCCAAGGTCTTGCCCCTCTGCTCACATGTCTTGGGCATAAGGTAGGAGGAACCCAGAGGGTAGGAAGGGGCCTTAGGTGGTGCCTGAGATAAGCTTCTGTTAGAAGTTTAAATGGGGAACCAGTGGTTTTGGGGGGCAGGGTGCAGGAAGGAGAGTACATTCCCTTTTTTGTTCTTTAAAGGTGCATTGGGGTATTGCCTTCAAGGCCTCTGGCAGAGGAAGATTTTATTTAGGTTCTTAGACAATTCTCCTGCCCTGTGGGTCTAGTTATGGGGACCAGAGTGGGCCCTGCAGAGTTGGCTCCCAGTGCCCTTCCTGCTGGAGGCTGGAGAGGGAAGGTACTAGATTTAGCATGACCTCCAAAAGTCAGGGAAGAGGGAGGGAGTGGGCTGTGGGGGACCAAGGCACGGATGCCTGTGGATTCTGGACTGGCCCCTCTAGCTTTGATTCACCAAGCTGCAGAATGTGGGAATAGAAATCTTTTTCTTTTCATTATAAACTGAAATTCCGGTTTCTTTCCAGCCTCTTCCTTCAGTTCTGTGAAAGATTGGGAGGGCTTCAGTGGGGGAATTGGAAGACTGTTTTCACTTTTCATTTCCAAATAACCTCCATCCCTGAAACACACATCCGTACTCATACACACATCTATACTTCCTTGCACACCTGGCTACAGATGCCTGCCTTGTGAGCGGGCTTCTCTCAGTGGTGCTTCATTACTGACCCAACAATAGCTGCCTGAGAATCTTAAAAGACAGTTGATGCTGATGAGTAGTGAGACAGGGGAACCGCTTGCTCTGTGAGCATCCTGGTCTGGCCAGGAACCTGCTGGAGTGCCTTGGTGAGGCCATCTCATTTCCCTGGGTCTCAGCAACTCCATCTGCAGCCTCTATTGAGCCGATTGCAAAAGCAGTGTGAGAGCATGTGCAAACTCCTATGACATACGTAAGCAAGGCCGGGTAATTGTGTGCAAACTCTATTTTTAATTTGGTAAAAAGTAATGCATATGGACAAGGGCTGGGGGATGGAAGAGATGAAAAAGAGTAAAGTTAGCATGGTGGGAGTAGAGATTTGAAAAGTTTTGTTTCATTATAAGTTAAAGCTATTTGAGGGGCTTAAATTTGTTAACTGCTTGAATCCTTTTTTGCCAATGACTTCCATTTAGTGAACTTCCACGCCTGTGCCCTCCCAAAGCACTCATTGACTGGATGGTCCTGAGGTGGTTGCTTAGACTCTCTGGGCCTTAATTTCCTCTCTGGTGAAAGGGGAAAATAGCTGTACCTACAGGGTAGTTGGGACAATGAAATGTGATGATATAGGCTTAGAATGCTGCCAAGCACTAAAGAAGGCTAGTGGTTTGTATTACTTAGGTCTACAACAAGGTGATTCAGGTGTTGAAAGTGCTAGTCAGTTTCTTCTCCTCTTCCCATTCATCAGCCCTTTCCTTTTCTGTCCTTGATTTTTTTTTTTTTAAGATTAAAAAAAAAAAAAAAAAAAAAAAGCTGTGCAAGTGCTGGTTTCTGCCTGTCAAAGTGAAGGCTGTCTGGGTTGCCAGAAGCCTTGCAACAGCTTGGTGCTTTGGCTTGGATGAGAGCCTAAACGTGTAGGGAACTGACATCTGCAGGGTGCTTAGTGGGGAAACTTTTCTAAGCTCTGTCATTCATAAGTCATGTATTGGCTCATCTAGTTAAAAACTACTGAAGTACATGAGCTTCAGGCATAGCTGGATCTAGGTGCCCAAACAATGTCTCCAACCTCAGTTCTTCCCTGTCTGTTTCCTCTCCTCTCTCAGTAGACTTCATTCTGAGTCAGGGTTCTCCTTAGCCCATGATAGCTCCAGAAGTATACCTTCAGAGCTCTTAAGTTCAACTAAAAAAGAATATTCTTTCTTCTTAACATTTCCACAAAATGCCAGAATAAGACCAAGAAGACTGACTGGGGCCACACATCTACTCTTGAATCAATCACTTCACCAGGTCAATTGATGGCCAGCTGGCCTGGCTTAAGTCATGTGCAAATCCCTGAAGCTGACGGTAGTGTCAACTTCATGAGCCACCTCTTATGTGGAAGGATGGATTCCCAAACATCAGGCTGCTGCTATCAGACTAAAGGAATGTAGATTCTAGACAGTTAAAGAAAGCTTTTGACCTCTTGAGCAGCCTTGGGATGGGTGAAATAAACAATGACTTCTAGCCAATTTTATTGAGTACTGACGTTCTAGAAAGTTCTAGGTCCTGGAGTTCAGCAGTAAAGAAGATAGGCAAAGCCATGGCTCTTATGAGCTTGTCAAATTGCTCTTTGCCTGAATCCTGTGTATATCTTTTCTGAGCACTTTGAGATTCTGTGCCTTCACTCTCCTTTCAAATACAGATTAAGGTCCTAGGAAGGCAGAGAAATGGGTTAGGGTGATCCCGTTTGTAATTTTGGCCCACCCTGGACTTTATGCAAGATGCCATCTGTGGACATTGCAGGGCTTTGCCTGTAATGTTTGGCCCCTTCCTGAACATTTCATACCATTTGTAGCTCTGCCTGGAACCACTGCATGACTTTGGGTAGATCTTTCTGAGCCTACATTTTTCTCATTGGTGAAATGGTTGGAGTAGTGACTGCTGATGTGTGTCCCTTTCAGCACTAGTGTCCAGTGACGCAGTTACCTGTAATAGGGAGGTAGGGTACAGTTGTAGGCAGCCTGTACTCAGTGCAGGGGAGACAATGGGAAGTGAGTGGTGAGGACTGGGGTGTGCTGGTGAATCGATCCCCTACCAAAGATGCAGCGAGTTGTCAGCAGGACATAACTCCGGCCCAGTGCTAACAGAGTCCAGTGTCCAGTTCTTCAAGAGAATCTGGGAATTGTGAGTTTTATTTGAAATCTCTTGGCTTCAAACTATTGGCATTTTATTCAAATAGTTATAAACGTGGTGCAGGCCGAGCAAAACATGTTGGTAGCCAGATGTCACCTGAGAGTCACCTTTGCCATCTTTTTGTTCTGAGGACTGTGATGGGGATGGTGTCCATGGCCTCTAAATCCAGAGAGAGCTCTACTGCTATCTGACAAGTGAGGACCTTTGTATTTGGAGACTTAATAGTTTTAGTGTCCCCCACCAACTAAAGGGTGTTTAAAGAGAGATAGTCCTAAGAGTTGATGTTGGTGGATCTGATCAGACTGTTCAGTTGAGTGAAGGCCCCAAATCTGGAGTACTCCAGCACTGCCTCATCTGTTGCAGCTGAGCCTCTCAGGCTTCCCCAGCCATTAAGCTTTGGGAAACACCTGTGAGGCTGTGGCCTCCCAGGCATCCAGCTTCCCTGCATCTCACTGGCTGGGTGACATGCCGTGTTGTTTTCCTTGGGCTGCTGTCACAAAGTACCACAAACTGGGTGGCTTGAATAACAGAGGTATAAATGTGTCTTGAAGTTCTGGAGGCCAGAAGTCTGAAATCAAAGAGTTGGCAGGGTTGTTGGTTCCTTCTGCTCCAGACCTCACTCTGGTGGTGTACTGGCCCCTTGGCTTGTAGAAGCATCACCCCACCTCTGCCTTCATCTTCTCATGGCCTTTTGCCTGTGTGCCGTCGCCTCTGGTTCTGTATTTCCCCTTTATAGAAGGACACCAGCTTTATTGGATGACGTTCACCCTAATGACCTCATTTCAACTTAAGCACCTCTATAAAGACCTGTCTCTAAATAGGGTTGCCTTCTGAGGTACTGAAGGTTGAGATTCTCACTGGTCATTTTAAGGGGACACAGTTCAACCCATAGCAAGACCCACACTTGACCCTAGGGCAGTCTAAGTGGAGTCCGTGTAGCCTTGGCCCACCATCCTGCTCTCCTCATGTGCTTCCCACAAAGCTCTGACCCCTCCTCCCTGTATCCACCTCACTCCTGCTCACAGGCTTTAGCCCTGGGACCTTCCTTCTGTTCCCTCTACTCTCCTTAAAAGCTCTTTCCTCTGCTGGGAACAAGATCCTGCTCCCTCAGTGCCTGCTTACCCTAAATATGATTTAATTGACCTACTGCCTGCCTTTCAGATCTAAGGGAGGCCCTCTGATTCTCTTTTATCACATCCTGATTTTCTCCCCCATCCGTGCTCATGGATTCACATGTGTACCTACATTTATTTATTTATTTATTATTTTTTTTAGAGACAGAGTCTTACTGTGTTGCCCTCAGTAGAGTGCTATAGCATCACAGCTCACAGCAACCTCAAACTCCTGGGCTTAAGTGATTCTCTTGCCTCAACCTCACAAGTAGCTGGGACTACAGGTGCCCACCACAATGCCTGGCTATTTTTTTTTGTTGTTGTTGCAGTTGTCATTGTTGTTTAGCTGTTTAGCCCAGACCAGGTTGGAACCCACCAGCCTTGGTGCATGTGGCTAGCGCTGTAACCACTGTGCTACAGGTGCCAAGCCTGTACCTACTTTTAAATGTTTGTCTCCCTCACTAGATTATCAGGCCTTCGAGGGCACAAACCATGTCTGTTTATTTATCCAGCACAGGGCAAGGTCCATAATTGTTGAACACACAAATGAATGAATTTCAGGTAGGACCTACCTGCACCTCAGTTTCCCCACCTGAGAGAGGGTGCGACCGGGTAAATCCTTTATCCCAGGGAGAACATCAGTGTTCCAGAGAGGACATTGTCCCTGGCCTTGGTAGGATCCTTGGAGCTGCTTTGGGCCCCTTTTCTGCCAGGTCTATCTTTCTTTTTAGGAATCTTCACAGCCCTGTAAGAGGTAGGTTTGGGAAGGAGGACAGGCCACCTGTCCTAGAGGAGGCAGGGCACATGGCAGGCTGGCTCACTTGGACATGGTGTCTGGGCGAGGGGCCCTTGCTGGATCTGGCACAGGGTGTGTCTTGGGTTTGGGAGCACCTCGTTGGCACACTTGCTGGCTTCTTGCTGTGCTAGAAGTAGCAGACAGCAGCAGGCACAGGTTGGAAAAAGCCCCCAGGAAATGAAAAAGTGTTTCCTGGAGGCCTGTGCCACTTGGCTGGCTTCCTGCAGGGGAAGGAGTGTTTCCCTCCTCCTGGCCCGGGTCCTGGTCCATCTGCACCAGGAAGGGGCTGGGCTCATGCAAAGCTGCCCTGTGAGTGGGGATGGCCAGGGAGGGGAAGGCCTTCATTGGGCAGGAAGTGCAGGGGTGAGGACCCTTGGTGTTCTGTCTGACCCAGGCAGCTTTGCAGAGAGGTCCTTTTACTCTGAGGCCCCTGGAATCAAAAGCTTTTCTGTCCATCCCTCCCAGAGGGCCTGGCCTGTGGAGAGTAAATGACTGGGCAAAGTGGTGAGCTCTATGCTTGCTGCCTGACAAGTGCTCAGTTGAATGTTAGCTGTTGCTGCTTCTATGCTAAAGTCTTGTCTTCTTTGTATTATTTTTTTCTCCTTGGGAGTGTTTTGGTAGCTTTCTTCAGATCCTTAGAGAGTCTTTGACACCCAAATCATTCAAAACACTGGCCTGGACTCTGTCGGGGTCAGCAAGGGCCTCTCATTTGGATACATCTTCTGCCTGCACTCAAGGCACTTGAGGGCTCCTTGCTCCTGAGCCCTGGGCAGCCTGCGCTGTAGCCCTTTGTTTGAGCCTGACCTCTCTCTTCTCTTACCTCCTCCAGACCTCAGAGGCTGAGTGGGAGGCCCGGGCCAGATGCCAGCTTGCTAAGGAGACTTGTTTTGCTGGGGATGGGATGGCTTAGTGTCCTTGGCCTAGTGTGCAGATCTATAAGCAATTGTTTTTCTGTTGGCAAGAAAGAAGATTCTCCACCAGATTTCCCGGGTGCTGCCAGTGCTAGCTTTCTTTTCAGGAATCCTCACGGCCCTGTAAGAGGTAGCTTTGGGAGGGAGGACAGGCCACCTGCCCTAGGGGAGGCACAGCACATGGCAGGCTGGCTCACTTGGACATTAGTTCCCACAGGAACATTCTGAAACACAGGTGACCTGCCATAGCACATAGTAGGCATTCAACAGGTTTTTTGTTTGTTTGTTTGTTTGTTTTTCTGAGACAGAGCCTCAAGCTGTCACCCTGGGTAGAGTGCCATGGCATCACAGCTCACAGCAACCTCCAACTCCTGGGCTTAAGCGATTCTCTTGCCTTAGCCTCCCAAGCAGCTGGGACTACAGGCGCCTGCCACAACGCCCTTGGGTGTTTTTTTTTTTTTTTTTTTTAATTATAGTTGTCGTTGTCATTGTTGTTTGTCAGGCCTGGGTCGGATTCAAACCTGCCACCTCTGGTGTATGTGGCTGGCGCCTTAACTGCTTGAGCTATAGGCACCAAGCCATTCAACAGGTTTTGTTGAAATAGGATCTTTGAGTGTTTAACTGTGTGTTGGATGTGATTCTGAGTAGTTGGCTGATTTAATTCTCATGACTGTTGGGTGGGCACCCATTGTATAGATGAGAAAATAGAGGCCAAAAGAGACTAAGTGTCTCGTCCGACTTCAGAGGCCCTGTTTTTCCTCTTTCAGGAGATAAGGATCATAAAAAAGATTTGTAAAGTAATAGCAGGTCAGGCCACAAAGAATATTGAACTTGGGTTGTATTCTTTCATTAAGCCAAGACAGGAGCACAATTAATTTCTTTCTCAGATCCAGTAAGGGGCAGGATAGAGGAATGGGAGACACAATCACAGCTCCTTTCCCTGGCTTCTTGCCCCACAGTCTCATGTAACCTTATCATCTTAACCCCAATCGTGGTTATAATTCTTTCCTTTAAAAATTCATTTTTGAAGTTACTGTATGCACATGGTACAGAAGTAAAAGTGAATATAATGAAGTCTCTTGCAACCTCGCCCCCACCTTTGCAAACCAGTTCTTGTCCCTTGAGACCACTGTACCATTTTCTCGTGTTATCTTCCCAGAAATTGGCAGCGTACATGCAGTCCTGTATGTACATATGGCCTTTGGTCCCTGTGCCAACAGCAGCGTACCAGTGCCCTGTTTTTTTCCATGTAACAGTGTGTCTTGGAGGTATAGAACCGTATCTTTTATTTTTATTTATTTATTTATTTTTTAGAACCATGTTGTTTTAAAGTAAACCCATAGTTTTCTCCTTGGATAGATTTACCTTTTTTAATTACTTGTTCCTCCGTGGGAGGTCATTTCAAACCATACTGCCAAAATAATTTATTTATTTTTTTTGAGACAGAGTCTCACTATGTTGCCCTGGGTAGAGGGCAATGGTGTCACAACTCACAGCAACCTCAAACTCTTGGGCTTAAGCGATTCTCTTGCCTTAGCCTCCTTAGTAGCTAGGACTACAGGTGCCTACCATAGTGCCTGGCTATTTTTTTATGGCAGTTGTCATTGCTGTTTAGCTGGCCTGGGCAGGATTCAAACCTACCAGCTTGGGTGTATGTGGCTGGTGTCCTACCCACTGAGCTACGGGCGCTGCCCAAAATAATCTTATATGTACATAAATTTCTATATGTGTGAGGTTGTCCAGAGGATAAATACTCTGGTGTGGAATCACTAATTCAAAGGTATGTGCATTTAGGATTTTTTCAAATATTGGTGAATTTCCCTCCATAAGGATGGTACTATTTCATAATTCCCATTCCCCAGAACCTCACCTGAAGATGCTATTATTAAATTTTTGTCTTTGCCAATATGATAGATGAAAAAATAGTATTTCATTGTAGTTTTATTAATAGTAATTTCTCAATATAAGAATATTCCACTTAATATTCCATGTAATCAATAAAATATACATGAAATTTACCATTTCAACCATTTTTAGGTGCACAATTCAGTGGCATTAGGTACATTCACAATGTTGTACATTTCTACCTAGTTCTAACACATTTTCATCACCCCAAAGGGAAACTCTATACTCCTTAAACAGTAAATTCCTTGTTTCTCTCCTCCTCTGTACCTGGTAACCTTATTCTACTTTTTTTACTCTCTGGCTGTTCTAGGTATGTCATATTGGAGGAATCATACATTTGTCTTTTAGTATCTGGCTTGTTTCGTCATAATGTCTTTAAGGTTTGTCCGTGTTGTAGCATGAGTCTGAATTTCCTTCCTTTTAATGACTATTAAACAGTATCCTATTGTCTAGGTCTACACCATTTTGCTTATCTGTTCATCTGTTGATGAACACTTGGGTTGTTTCCACCTTTTGGCTATTGTAAATAATATTGCTGTGAACATAGGTGTACAAGTATCTGTATGAATCCTTGCTTTCAATTCCTTTGGGCATACCTAGAACAGGAATTTCTGATTATATGGTAATTCTGCGTTTAACTTTTTGAGGGACTAAACTGTTTCATTGTAGTTTGGATTTGCACCTCTCTTCCTACAAGTGACACTGAGCATCTTTTCGCATGATTGTATTCTTTGTTTTTCTTTTACTGTAAACTCTGTTCATAAATCAGGCCCATGTCAGGGCTGGGATGTTGTAGATGTTTCTGTAACATGTTTCCCATTGGATTTTATCTTCCACTTTGACTGACATAGTAGATATTCTGTCAATACTTCTGGAAGGACTGTTGCAAGAAGGCTGAGTAGCTTTTGTCTGTTTCTCAACCAGGTCCTCGAGGGAGCTTTGGCTTTCTGCTACTATCTGTGCTTTCTTCTCTATCACCCCTACTGCCCAGTGTCATTAAGAAATATCATTTTATTAATTTATAAAATCTCTGCTGAGTACCTGTTGTTTTTCTGGATCTGGAGAGGCCTTTAATGATGTGGGTGGTTGACATGGCGTGGCCACCATCCACAGATGGATGTCTATGGGTGTGCTCACTCAATTCCAGCAGCACCTGTGACTTTTGTCCAGTGGAATTTATCAAACGTGAACCAAAGGTTAATATTCTATGCCAGAGATGGAGGAATTGACAGCCTAAGGAATGTGTCAGTCTTTTTATTTATTTATTTATTTTTTTGAGAAAAAAAATCTCACTTTGTTGCCCTAGGTAGACTGCCATGGTGTCATAGCTCGCAGCAACCTCAAACTCTTGGGTTCAAGTGATTCTCTTGCTTCAGCCTCTGGAGTAGATGTTCTATAGGCCATGACACCCACCTAGTTTTTCTGTTTTTAATAGAGACGGAGTCTTGCTCCGGCTCAGTCTGGTCTTGAACTCCTGAGCTCAAGTAATCTGCCTCCCAGAGTGCTAGGATTATAGGCGTTAGCCACCACACTCGGGCTTCAATCTTTTTATTAAAAAATTGAGATAAGGCCTGATGTTGTGGCTCACAACTGTCATCCCAGCTGGGAGGCTAAGGTGGAAGAATTGCTTGAAGCCAGGAGTTCAAGAGCAGCCTGAGCAACATAATGAAACTCAGTCTCTACAAACGAGAATATTTTTAAAAATTTAATACAAAAGTTTAATAACAAAATTGACCATTTCAAAGTATATAGTTCAGTGACATTTAATATACTCACAGTGTTGTGCAACCCCTACCTCTGTCTATTTTCAAAATATTTTCACCCCAAAAGGAGACCCCATTAGGCAGTCCTTCCTTCCCCCCACCCTGTGTCCCATCAGTCCTAGGCAACCACTAATTTCCCTTCTGTCACTGTGAAGTTGCCTATTTTAGAAATTTCATGTATATAACCATACATATGTGACCTTTTGCGACTTCTTTTACTTAGCATGTGTCAAGGTTCATCCATATTATAGCATGTGTCAGCCTTCATTTTTATGGCTGAATAATTTTCCATTGTATGGACAGACCATGTTTTGTTTATTCATTCATCTGTTGGTGGACACATAGGTTCTTTCATCCTTTTAGCTATCATGAATAGTGCTGTCTGGGTTTACACCTTGGGATGGAATTACTGATCATATGGTTGGTCATTCTTTAGCTTTTTAAGGAACCCCAAGTTATTTGAAGTTGACTTTAAAAAAATTTATTTTTAGGGCGGTGCCTGTGGCTCAGTGAGTAGGGCGCCAGCCCCATATACCGAGGGTGGCAGGTTCAAACCTGGCCCTGGCCAAACCGCAACAAAAAATAGCTGGGTGTTGTGGTGGGCGCCTGTAGTCCCAGCTACTTGGGAGGCTGAGGCAAGAGAATCACCTAAGCCCAGGAGTTGGAGGTTGCTGTGAGCTGTGTGATGCCACGGCACTCTACCGAGGGTGATAAAATGGGACTCTGTCTCTAAAAAAAAAAAAAAAAAAAAATTATTTTTATATTTTGAGACGAGTCTCACACTGTCACCCTGGGTAGAGTGCTTGGGCTCAAACAATCCTCTTGCCTCAGTTTTTGTATTTTTAGTAGAGATGGGGAAGTCTCACTTTTGCTCAGGCTGGTCTCGAACTTGTGAGCTCAAGCAATCCACCTGCTTTGGCCTCCCAGCGTGCTAGGATTATAGGCATGAGCCACTGAACCTGGCCTGAAGTCAACCTTTTGAAATTCATGTTTTGCTTGCTGTCTGGCAGGTGCCAGCTGGGCAGATGAAGCTAGGGGCTGCACTGGGGAAACGTTAGATCATAGCTCTGTGGAGCCTGGCTCTTCAGACAGCACTAACTGTCTGACTCTAAGTAAGCTCTGATAAGACCCCAGTCCTCCTCTTCACTTGAGAATGATTGCTGTGTATGTGGGCTTTGCACTGGGAGACCTTGTACACATTCCTTTCCCTCTAAATGAGGGTTTTAATAGGAAACAAACAGCCTGTGGTACTTCTGAGAATGTGCCGGTATATAGAAGATGTTCTGAAAACTGGAAAATGCTGTGTGAGTTATTGCCCTTGTGAGGAGATACAGCCCAGAGGTTGCCAGGTAGAAGTGTTATATTTTGCCTGCCCAGCATTTAAAACTATTTGAAATAATTGCTAATTAAAAAAAGAAAATCAAGCCTGGGCACAGTGGCTCATGCCTATAATCCTAGTACTGTGAAAGGCTGACTGGGCAAATTGTTTAAGCTCAGGAGTTTGAGACCAGCCTGAGCAAGAGTGAGACCCCATCTCTACTTAAAATAGAAAAACTATTCAGGCTTGGTGGCACGCCTGTAACCCCAGCTACTCAAGAGGCTGAGGCAGGAGGATCGCTTGAACCCAGGAGTTTGAGGTTGCTGTGAACTAAGCTGGTGCCACAATATTCTACCCAGGGTGACACAGTGAGACATCCAAAAAAAAAAAGAGGAAATCAAATGACCTCATCTGACATCCTTAGGGCTTCTCTTAGGTGGGGGAAAGACCAAGCAATGGAAGGCCCAAATTCTTGCTGGACAATTGGCTTGAGCCAGAAGTAGCTTCTGGGTCTACAGGGCATATCCATGCTCTGATTGGGGGTTTTCTTATATTTGGTTCCTATAGGAATTGAGTTTGGAGTCCTTGTCAATGTGTGTGAGAAAGGACTTCCAAAATAAGGACATACAGGCCAGGTGCAGTGGTTTGCGCCTGTAGTTCCAGGTGCTCTGCCGGGAGTTGGAGACTGTGGTGAGCTGTGAAGAAAACAAACAAATATAAAAAGATACAGACTGTGCTTTGCTATATAGACTCAGAGATCAGGTCACATCATGTTTTGTGATTTTTTAGAGTGTCAATCTGAAGCAGGAATTAGATGCCTGTCTGGGCCAGGAGAAGAGGGGCTCTGTCCCTTTCCTTGTCCACAGGGGTGTGGACGAGCTGACCCTTCCTTTCTCTGCAGGTGGCTCTGCTGCCAGATGGGAGCACACAAGCGTGTTGGATGAAGTCGGCGCATGCACCATGTCATCATGTGTCTCTAGCCAGCCCAGCAACGATCAGGCCGCCCCCCAGGATGAGCTGGGGGGCAGGGGCAGCAGCAGCGAAAGCCAGAAGCCCTGTGAGGCCCTCCAGGGCCTTTCGTCCCTGAGCATCCACTTGGGCATGGAGTCCTTCATCGTGGTCACCGAATGTGAGCCAGGCTGTGCTGTGGACCTTGGCCTGGTCCAGGACCAGCCCCTGGAGGCCGATGGCCCACAGGTCCCCCTCGAAACCCCCGGGTCCCAGGCCCGGCCCCACCTCTGCAATCGCAAGCTCTCCCTGCAGGAACGTTCCCAGGGTGGGCTGGCAGCCGGCAGCTGCATGGACACAAATGGACGCTGCATCTACCCGTCCCTGCCCTACTCGCCTGTGTGCTCCCCACAGTCCTCGCCGCGGCTACCTCGGCGGCCCACAGTGGAGTCTCACCACGTCTCTATCACGGGTATGCAGGTGCGTGAGCTGGATCCCAGGAGTCTTTGGTGACCTTTCCTGTCCTCAGAAGTGTCTACGTGGCAGATTGGGCTCTCCAGGAGGATTTGAATTGACCTGGGAGGTGACCCCAGGGAACTCTGGTTTGGGGGATTGTGGAAAGTGAGTCAGCGCAGGGAGAAGGGGTCAGCAAAGGGCAGGTGGTGAAGCTGGGTACCAATGTGGACACCTGGGGCTCTGTCATCCTGGGGGTTCTCAGGGGCCAGGAAACTGGGTGTCTGTACCTGTGCTGCCATTAGCCGTTGGTGAAGTGACCTACCATGAATGTAGTCAGACTAGTTCCAGAGCCAGAGAACCTCTCGCAAAGAGATTCAGATGCTGGCGGTTGGCAGCTGTGCTAGGATGTGGCAGGTCACTGAGATCCTCTTGCCTCAGCCTCCCAAGTAGCTAGGACTATAGGAACCCACCACAATCCCCAGCTAGTTTTTCTATTTTAAGTAGAGATGGGGGTCTCACTCTTGCTCAGGCTGGTCTCGAACTCCTAAGTTCAAGTGATCCACCTGCCTTGGCCTCCTAGAGTGCTATTGTAGGCATGAGCTACCATGCTCAGCCTAAAACTTACTTTTTAAAAATGGAAATGTTTTAAAAATGGGTATTACCAGAGTATGTATAATTATGTTCTGACAAAGTATAACAAGAGGCAAAGTCTATGCTGCTATAAGTCAGAATAGAGTTGGGCTTGTTGGCATGCACCTGTAGTCCCAGGTACTCTGGAGGCCAAGGCTGAAGGATTGCTTGAGGCCAGGAATTTAAGATGATAAACCTGGGCAACATAGTAAAACCCCATCTCTTAAAAACAACAAATAAAAGAAGTCAGGATAGAGATCACCCTGGAAAGGAGGCAGTGACCAGGAGGTGTTTCTGGGGAGCTGGGAATGTTCTCTTTTTTTGGTCCTGGTTACATGAGTGTGTTTAATTTATGAGAAATTTATCAGCATTTTCCATGTGTCTCTACTTACTTTCTAGGATTGCGTGCAGCTGAATCAGTACACACTAAAGGATGAAATTGGAAAGGTAAATATCATAGGAGCCAGGCTGGTTTCCACACTCACCAGAGATGTTTCAGATGCCATGGAGGGAAACTGCTATTGTGGGGAATAGGAGAGGAGTCTTTAGAGGTGATACTGGTAGGGAGGGTTTTGTCATTAATGAGCTGGTTCTTTTTGTTTTTTGTATCTTAAAATTAAATGTATTCCTCAGAGAGTTCCAGAGAAATTCCATATTACCATGGTGGTAGTTACATCCCCACTACATTAGTGGAGTTGCCCCCAGCTCCTTCCCTCCCCCATGTGCTCTCACATCTATTTTTGCTTTTATTTTAACCAGTGGGTGATGTCATTACAATGGTGAAAACTACAAATGCCAATAGAAAACAAGTGAGTGATATAAATGAATGAGCCATGCCAGGTGTAAGGTAATAGGGAATGGTGAGGACTGTGGCAAACTGTTAATTTAAGGAAATGAGGGCTTCTTGAGGGAAGTAGGCTCTAGATCTAAGAGTAGAGAGTGGTGAGATCTGTGGCAAACTGTTGATATGTGAGAAATGAGAGCTACATATGGCTAGATATTTTAATTGTTTCAAAAGTTTTGGGAATCTGGATTTCTATATCAGCTCTTTCTGTTTTTAAATGTTGGCAACTAATTCAAACTTTGTAAAAACTGCAGGTCCAACAAATACAGTTGCAAGGTAGATTTGACCAATGGGCTTCCAGTTTACAACTTCTGTATTAGGGTCCTCGTTTTGTAGATTGTAATTTGTATGTAGTATTTCATAGGCATCTTCCTTTATTCAGGGCTCTTATGGTGTGGTCAAGTTGGCCTACAATGAAAATGACAACACCTACTATGTGAGTATTCACATTCTCCTCCCCGCCCCCTGTCCTTATCTAAAGAAAAGTTTCTTTTCCAGCACTTAGCTTTCTGGAAGGTTTTCATAGCTGTTTTCCCATTTTTTTTCTTAGATCATGTTCATTTTGGGAATTACAAAGGATATGGTGTACCCATTTTACAGATAGGGAAGAGGGGAGGTGAAATTATTGGCCCAGGGAGAGTTATTCATATGTTTCTTAGGCCCTTTCTCCAAGCCGAGCATAAGGCAGCAGCTAGACATTGTAGCTGAGGCTTTGGAATAAGTCCAATGTAGCTTCAAATCCTGGCTGTACCATGTGCAAACTGTGAACTTAACCAGTGACATTTCTCCAGGAATAAAACGGGGCTGAGCCTCAGTTTCTGCATGTATAAATAGCCAGTCATACCCCTCCTTCACCTGTCACTCTAGCTCACCTGTGTTTAAGTCTCAAAGCTCATGGTTTCCTAGCTGGGAAAGCTGACCAAGAACCTCAGAAGCACCTCAGAGCTGGAGGGACTCCGAAGTCCAGCTTCTATTTGATGCAGTAGCTGCTTGAGTCCCTTTAGGAATGAGGGGCTCACTACATTTTCCCAAGGCTGCCAGGGGGCCAGGAGCTTGGGAAGGCCTTGGATTGGAGGGAACCTACCCTTTGCCATCCTTCCTTCTTCCTCCTCCCTGCTTTAACCAGGACATATGGGGTCTTTTCTCCTATAGGCAATGAAGGTGCTGTCCAAAAAGAAGCTGATCCGACAGGCTGGTTTTCCACGTGAGTTTGGTGGGCCTTTGTTCTTAGGTGCAGGGGCCTGGCAAGACAGGGCAGAGGCCACCTAGTGGTTTCCCCAAAGAGTGCTATGGGTGGATACCCCATCCCACTCAGGGCCTCCCCCAAAGACAGAAACGAGCCTCCTGGTAAAGCTTTTTATTCACTTTCATTTCAAAAATATTATTAAAGTAATATAGGTATCAAGTCAAAAAATCCAACAGAGGAAAACAGCTTGGCATTTCCTCAAAAAATTAAACATGGAGTTCCCATATGACTCAGCAATTTCCCTCCAAGGCATATATCCAAGAGAACTGAAAATCTGTGTTCATACGAAACCTTGGGCATGAATGTTAACAGTACTATTTATGATAACCACAACCCAAATGTCCATCAATAGATGAATGAATAAGCAAAATGTATGTGTATCTAACGGAATATTTTTTGGCCATAAAAAGAAATGAAATACTGGGTGGCATCTGTGGCTCAAGGAGTAGGGCCCCGGCCCCATATACAAGAGGTGGCAGGTTCAAATCCGGCCCTAGCCAAAAAAAAAACTGCAAAAGAAATGAAATACTGATTCATGCTCCAACACAGATGAATCTCGAAAACATTGTGCTAAGTGAAAGAAGCCAGATACAACATCACAGGTTATGTGATTCCATTTATATGAAACATCCAGAGTAGGCCAATCCATAAAGACAGAAAGTAGATCACTGGTTGGCAGGGGCTGGGGAGAGGGTAGGAGGGGCGACTACTGATAGGTATGGGATTTTTTAGGGGAAGGGGCAATGAAGATATTCTGGAATTAGATACTGGTGGTGGCTGCACAATCTTGAAATATATCACTGAAGCTGCTGAAAAATATACATTTTAAAATGGTGAATTTAACAAATTTGAATATTACGAGGTGTTTGAATTATATTTTATATTAAAAAAAAAAAAAGTCGGTGGTGCCTGTGGCTCAGAAGAGTAGTGCACCGGCCCCATATGCCGGAGGTAGTAGGCCAAAAACTGCGAAAAAAAACCCCCAAAAAGTGAAAGAACTGGAAGGCATGTAGTGGAGGCCAGCAGTTTCTGTGTAGTCGTCCCTTTTCCCTACAGGCAAGCCCTCACTTTTAGCTTTTTTGGTGCTGGTAATTACTGTGTGTGGTCAGAAGATAGACCTGAAGGTGCATGTCAGAGGCAGTTCCAACATAAGCTCCCTGCAGGCAGTGCTGGGCAAAGTGTCAACTTGAGCCAAAAAGAGAAATTAGATAAGAAAACACTCCCCCCCCATCCTAACAATAGGACCTGTTTTTTCCTGCTTATCTGAACTCTGAGCCATATAATGTCATTGTGCCTTGTATCACTATTTATTGATTTAATCAAGTTTTTTTTTTTTTTTTTTTTTTTTAATTTTCCGAGCAGTGTCTTACTCTGTCACTCAGGCTGGAATGCAATGACCTGATTATAGCTCATTGCAACCTTGAACTCCTGGGGTCAAGTGATCCTTATTCCTCAGCCTCCCTAAGAGCTGAGATTATAGGCTCGAGCCACCACTCCTGGCAAATTTTTCTATTTTTTGTAGTGATGGTTACCCACTAAGTTGCTTAAGCTTATCTCAAACTCCTTTCCTCAAATTATCTTTCTGTTTCATCCTCCAAAAGTGCTGGGATTATAGGCATAAGCCTAATTTATCAATTTTCATTATCTGCTCCTGACTGCATCCAGTAACAGATGAGAATTTTGCTCACTTAATCTACTCCTTACCTCCTATCTGAACAAAATAACAAGCACTATGTTTTAACAAAACAGCCATAGACCAAGCGGCTTAACCAACAGACATTATTTCTCATAGTTCTGGAGGCTAGGTTATAGCATTTCACAGCCTCCTCACTTGGCAGAGGCTAGGCGACTCTCTGGGGTCTCTTATAATAACACTAATCCCATTTATGAGGGGTCTCCCCTCATGACCTAGTCATCTTCCAAAGGTTCCACCGCCTCATATCATCACATTTGGAGATTAAGTTTTCACATAAGAATTTTGAGGAGGTGCAGATGTTCAGACCATAGCACCTTATTTTTCCAGCTTGTATAGTGAGCATCTCCCACCTCTTCACTTTATTAGATGATATCATTAGCACCCTCTCCTTTCCTTTGAAAGGAGCTTCCCTCCTGTCACATCCCACTTTGTCTTTCCTTTTCCAAGGGGGATCTATATTCCATTCTGTTAATCACACTTAGAACCCTACTTACATAGAATATGTGACATCTGTTCTGGCATGGTGGCTCACACCTGTAACCCTAGCACTCTGAGAGGCTGAGGAAGATAGATTGCTTCAGCTCAGTTCAAGACCAGCCTGAGCAAGAGCAAGATCCCATCTCTACTAAAAATAGGAAAAATTAGCCAGGTGTTGTGGTGTACACCTATAGACCCAGCCACTCATGAGGCTGAGGCAAGAGGATTGCTTGAGCCCAGGAGTTTGAGGTTTCTGTGAGCTACGATGCTACAGCAACTCTACCAAGGGTGACAGAGTGAGACTCTGTCTCAAAAAAAAAAAAAAAAAAAGAAAGAAAAAAGAATAAATGACATCTTATGTGGCTTTTCTTTCTTTCTTTCTTTCTTGTTTTTTTTTTTTTTTTGAGACAGTCTTACCTTACCTTGTTGCCCTTGGTAGAGTGCCGGGGCATCATAGCTCATAGCAACTTCAAATTCTTGGGCTTAAGCAATCCTTTTGCCTCAGCCTCCCAAGTAGTTGGGACTGCAGTTACCTGCCACAATTGTTATCTGGTTATTTTTAGAGACGGGGGGGTCTCACTCTTGCTCAGGCTGGTCTCAAACTCCTCCAGGTGATCACTTCAGGTGATCCATCTGCCTAAGCCTCCCACAGTGCTAGGATTACAGGTGTGAGTCACCATACCCAGCCCACATCCTATGTGTTTTAACTGTTTTATTGCAGGGCCAAGCAGTGACCTGAGTACCTTTCCTTTCTGGCATAGTCTTTTTATCTTCCTCACTGATAACTTCTTTTCCTCTCCCTGGCTTCATTTTATATCTGTGCTATTTCCATGAGTTAGAGATGAGGGGTAATATTTATGTCCACTTTATGGAATGGAAAAACTGAGAATAGAGAGAAGTGATTGTCCCTGCAATGTTGAAATTGCTGAGCTAGACTCCAGTTACCTCAGTGAACTCCTACCTCTCACGGCAGACTGGGGCATATAACAGTATGGAGGGGATTAACATAAAGGCTGAACAAAGGTGGTCAGAACTCCAGCCTCACTGATTGCCTGGTGGCATCAGTTATTCCAGTCTTGCCGAGACCCACCTCCTTTGGTTATCTTACCGCCGTCTTCTGCAGAGAAAAGTCTTTTAGCCCTGACCTTAGGTCCATTTGTGTCTCTTCTAGGTCGCCCCCCACCCCGAGGCACCCGGCCAGCCCCTGGGGGATGCATCCAGCCCAGAGGCCCCATTGAGCAGGTGTACCAGGAAATTGCCATCCTCAAGAAGCTGGACCACCCCAACGTGGTGAAGCTGGTGGAGGTGAGGGTGGGAGAACATGGACGAAGGAAGGTGTGTTCAGTCCAGCCCCAGCTTTGTTAATTTCCAGACACTGCACCACTGGCTTCTAGGGAGAGCCAAGTCACACCACACTGGCCACTGGAGGGCTGAGTAGTATTTCCTGCTCTGGGCTTCTTTACCACTGTTATTTCATATAACCTTCCCATCTACCTAAGGCTATTTATTACCCCCATCATCCCATTTTGGTCTCTCTTTTTTTTTTTTTTTTGAGACAGAGTCTTGGCTGGAGTGCAGTGGCATCGTCATAGCTCACTACAATCTCAAACCCCTGGGTTTAACTGATCCCCCTGCCTTTGCCTCCCCAGTAGCTGGGACTATAGGCACATGCCACCCTGCTGGCTGATTTTTTAAAAAACTTTTTGTTGAGATGAGGTCTTACTATGTTACCCAAACTGGTATCGAACTCCTTGCCTCAAGCAATTCTCCTATCTTTGCCTCCCACAGTTCTGGGATTACAGGTATGAGCCCCTGTGCTTGGCCCATTTCTCTCTCTTTGAAGCTGGTTCTCTTTCTACCACACCTGTGGGTAGTTGTACAAAAGCAACTACATATATTATCTAAACATACAGGTGTGGCTATGTTCCAATAAAACTTTATTTACAAAACGTAAGCAGAGGTTGGGAGGCTGAGATGGGTTGATTGCTTGAGCTCATGAGTTCAAGACCAACCTGAGCAAAGCAAGACCCCCCCATCTCTACTAAAATTAGAAAAACTGAGGCAACAGGATTGCTTGAGCCCAAGAGTTGGAGGTCTCTGTGAGCTATGACACCATGGCACGCTACCCAGGGCAACAGCTAGAGACTTTGTTTAAAAAAAAATATATAAAAATAAATAAATAAATAAATATATATATATATATACACACACACACACACACACACACACACACACATATACATACACATACATACATACATAGGCTTGGTGTCTGTGGGTCAAGCAGCTAGGGTGCCAGCCACATACCTGAGCTGAAGGGTTCGAATCCAACCTGGGCCCACCAAACAATAATGACGGCTGCAACCAAAAATAGCTGGGTTTTGTGGCGGGCACCTGTAGTCCCAGCTGCTTGGGAGGCGGAGGCAGGAGAATCGCTTGAGCTCAGGAGTTGGAGGTTGCTGTGAGCTGTGATGCTACGGCACTCTAACCAGGGCGACAGCTTGAGGCTCTGTCTCAAAAAAAAAAAAAAAAAAAAAAAAAAAAAAAAATAAAAAAATATAAATATAAATATATAAAGATATATAGTGATATAAAACACCCCACACACACACCCAAACCGAGGGCTCAAATTTGCCCACCCGCAC